>PVLA01008224.1:0-91861 GCA_004027455.1 Hydrochoerus hydrochaeris
TAATGGAGGAAATACTTTTTCATATAGGTGCTAAGGAATTCTATAAATGGAGACTATTCTCAATTATAATTCTATTTATACAAAATTTACAGTTATATCATAATATTTCACAGGTGCTATCTTTATTATAATCAGAAGCTTTTATTTGAAATACATTTTTAAAATTAAGTTGTATCAAATTAAGGTTTCTCTATTTATATTTCATCTGTTTAAGGAATTTATATCCATGATATCTTAGGTAATCTTTATTTCATTACAGTTTAGTTCATTATAATAATAGAATTTCCATCAAAAAATATATGCTCCAAATTATACAACAAGGTTTTCAAATTAAATTATATACTCCCTTTATGATTTCAATGTATTCAGTTTGTCTCTTGATTTTGAAAGTATACATTTAAAAGTCTGTCTGGTTGCAAGCTTTCATACAGTAATTTTAGCTTGCTGAGTGTTTCAAAATTGGAGATTATTGGTGACCTGCTTTGTTGAAAAATTAAGATAAGTTCAATAAATTAACCTTGAAGAAAATAAAACTAAAATTTAGAAATATTACCTATAAACACATTTAATGTCATTGCAGGAAAATTAGAACAAATTACAAAGCAGTTGTTCAAATAGTCAAATATTCTGAAACATGGCAAGTGCTGGGAGACAGAAAGTACAGAGTCCCTTTAGTTCTGTTCCATATGGTTCTTTATTTAGACTTTCCTCGGATAAAATATATTCTTTTAAGATATGAATTCACATAAAAAGTACAAAACCTCTGAGTTTTTAATTTTGATACTTTTAATATAATCTTTTCAAAATAATGGAGTGCAATAGTCTTTAACTGAATGCATTTTAACTTTCTCCAAGCTGCCCCAGGATGATGCTAGAAGCTATGAGTAGTAAGTGAAGCCAAGGAAAAAAGGAAGAAATTCTAATGAATAGTTTAAGGTATCCATAACTGGTGTCCATAAAATGGATACCATCGATGGTAACTGGTATACCTCTGGTATAACCCTGCCTCCACGTTTATTTTGGTGACTCCCAGAACTGATTCCAGAGGCAGATCGTGGTGTTCTGGGGTCAATACCTATCCAACTGTGAGGATTGTGTCCCGCTCCACTTTCAGTAACTTCATTCTGGTGGTTTGAAATTATTCATATTAGAACTATTTATGTTACAGAAATTGACAAACACTATAAAACATATTCCCTCACTCTATGCCCATGTGGAAGAGCTGCTTATTAGTCTACCTCAGTGAGAAGCAGACAGCTTTCCTGAGGCACAGCATGAACTATTTCTGAGGATTCATTACATGAAATTACTTGGTAATAGAATTAGTCATGGTTAGATGGAACCATGTCTGGCTAGGACAATCTTGGCAGATATGTGCTATATCAAAATCTTGTTCTGTTTAGTACTTGAATCTGAAATGCACACCTTTATAACAATGTATAAGTTACAAATAAGTATAACTAGTAACTACAGTAAAATGAGTTAGGATGGATTTGGTTGAACTTCACGTTCTACTTCCAGATCTTGCCATGATCTTGTGTAGTCATACTCAAAATACATATATTGTGAAAAAATATTTATCTTGACATATGCTTAAATAAAAAATGACCACCTTGCAATAAATACTCAACATTCTTTTCCTTCATTCTCTCAATACACAACCCAATTTATCTCTCTGTTTCAAAAGTGCTGTGCTAAGTGGTTCACCAGTAATACAATGAAATATTAGTGAGCAGATTCAGGTTTGGATAATTTCTTCTGGCAATGGGTAGTAAAATCATCCCACACTGTTTTGATGCACACTTAGTGTACCAGTATCATGTTACTAATCAGTAATTCAGGCAGGAAATAAAGCAGTGTACAGTCCATGTCATTGTAATTTGTTTTTTAGAAATTTTCCTAGAAGACAAAATATTTTGAAATCTTCTTGAAAGGGGTTTTTTCAAAGGGTATAAAATCAACTTTTCAGGATGGAGTACCAGCAGACTTTGCAACCATGATTTACTTTGATGTACAAAATGTATAATTATCCTTTTCTCAATTATACTGTTGGCTTTTGGGGAATGGGCTTGTATTAGCTTTCCTATTGTTGGGACAAAATACCTGATACCTGCAACTTGAAGGTGGCGAGTATATCTGGCTTATGAGTTCAGAAGTTTTAGTTCATGACTGAATTGCTGCAAGGTTCACTATGGTGGGAGGGAATAGTGGAGTAAAGCTAACCTCATGGTAGTAATAAAGCAGCACAGCAGGAAGACACAAAAAGATACACCATCCAGAGGTACAGCTCCCAATGACTTCCTTTCCCAGCTTGGCCCCATCTACTAGGAAAAAAATCAGTTATGAACATCAGTAGATGAATCCATTGATGACTCCAGAATCATCATGATGGAATTACCTCTCCAAGAATCTTTTAATACTGTCAAGTGGATGACAGGCAAGTGGTCAAAGAGGTATTTTCATAATGACATACTAGTCATTATGATCTTAACTCCTTCAAAATAGATATTAATTGAAACTTATGTAGGAAATCTAAAAAAACAACTGTTTTTTTGAAGTTTCCATAAAGCTGTATTCATTTTCTATGACTGCTCTAACAAATCAATGGAAATTTAGTGACAAACACAAATCTATTCTCTTAGAATTTTATGAGACAGCATTTCAACGGACTGGCATCAAGGTGTTAGCAGGACTGTGTTACTTTGCAGAAACTCTTGGAGAAAATAATGTCCTTTCCTTTCCTTTTGGAGATCACCTGCATTCTTGACTCCTGGTTCCCTTTCCTCTGACTCCAAAGCTGGGACAGCTGCATTGTGTCTCAGTGGTCATAGTTCAATAGTCACATTTGTTTCCCTTTGACCACAATCTATAAAGATACTTTGATTGTAAAGACTCATCTGAATATTCTAGATTGATCTTCCTGTTCAAGGTTTTTAATGTGACTGCATCTGGGAAGTTCTTTTTCCATGGAAGGTAGCATTTTCACAGGTTCCCAGGATGAGGTTGGGACCTTCATCGAGGAGCCATAGTAGGTGATGTGTTCCTAACAAAGCAGACACTGTGTTCATGAGAGAGACTGTAGAGCTCAGTCTCCCATCATTGCTCTGAAAGAGTACAAAATTGGTCTTATATTTTAGAATAGCAAGCTACAGTGAAGTACCCAGACATTTTGAAATATGTATCACCTATTATTTTTCTATGTAATATCAAGTGAAACTATAGCCAGATATAAGATTCAGTACTGGATAATTTCTTTTCTTTTCTTAAATTTTATTTTAAAGAGGGAAAAACTACAAAAAAACGAAACAAAAGAGGCAAATAAACAATAACAAAAACCTGCAAACAATAACAATATAGGTTTTCTAAAATAAGATACTAGGAACTTAAAAAAGGTTGCTATTTTGCATAGTTAACTTCAAAAGAGTTACTCAGATTATCAGCTATAGACATGCAAAATTGATCTAATCCTGTGAGTGTTAACTGTTTGTTCCAAGAACTAATAGAATTAGTAGTACAATCATCTTAGCTACCTTGTGTATATATATAAATTTATAACTTTTTTCTCTTTTCACTTCTTTCTTTTCTCCATTTCCCTGAGTTATTTTTCCCCTTTGAGCAGTTTCTTATCCTTTCATGATATTAATTGAAGATTTTGGATCTTATCTGGATAATTTCTCTATCACTGTAATTTCCTGAAACTTTTGTTGATGGAGGCTGAATGTCTATTGTTTGGTTTGGAATTAATTCCATAATTGTTTAAAAAAAGACTTCACTGTTCAAGGCCACACATGTGGCTCAGGTGCATTTCAACAGCTTTGCTGTTAGTTCCCTAATTAATGCCAAAATTCTGGATCCATGCGCATTTTTCCCCATCAACTAAAGGCTGCCTGCCCACTCAATTAAATGAAAGAAATAATCACTGAATGAAGCACCCTTAGATTTTAGCCAAATATTGTGTAAATCTGAATTCCAGTTATTTTAAAGATACATATAAAAGAATAAATATTTCCCACATTTTGTTTTAGTTTTTAATACTAAAACTTTAATGACATTTAAAGTTAAGCAGTACCACTGGTCACATACACATATAAAATTATTTCTCTGTAAATGGTTGTGCATAAACATGCCTTTCAAAATAAGGCATATATGTAATTTTAAAAAGATGCCTTAAAAGGTAAATATATTAAATTTATCTTATATAATCATTAAAAAGAAAGAAAAGTATTTGGACATAGAAATTATGTAATACATTTGAACAAAATATGATGACCCCTAAAAAATTTATGAAGGTAAAACTATTTATAAAAGCATAACACACATCAATTTGAACATATGGACTAAATTTTACTCCACAAACAAATTCATTGTTCCATTTTTACTATTTTGAAATATCAAGCATAGAATGATTTTTAAGATCATATACTTCCAGTAAAACAAAAATGGAAGATATATAAAAATAAATGAATAAATTAGTCACACTAAAAGGTTTACAGTAACTAATAATATAATTTAATAACAATATGCTTTAATCAAAGTTATGTAAATATGGACTCTCAACATTAAAAAAGTGACTTAAAATTAAATTCAGGAAATATTTGTAGTTTTTAAGTAGTGAACTTTTTATTTTCAAAAATCTTATCTCTGTGTCAGTTTCCTACAACTATAACAAAATATTATAAACTGGGTGTCTTAACAGGAACTTATTCTCACACAGTTCTAGGGAATAAAAGTCAGGAATCATGGTGTTGGCAAGGCTGTGCTACCTCCAAAACCCCTAGGGTAAGATCCTTCTTGTTCTCTTCTATCCTCCCAGAGCTGTAGACATTCCTTGGTATGTGGAGGATGACTACAAACTCTGCCTATGTCTTCACATTGTCATTCTCCCTCTGAAGGCCACTGACTCCTTGCTTTATGATCTGTTAAGCTGAATTATGAGTCCACTGTCTTCATCACTTTCTCATTACTGGGACAAAATTCCCGATACTCAAACTTATAAGAGGATAAGTTTACTTGGGGTCACATTTTCAGCCCCTGGCTCTTTGGTTCCAAAGTAGAAATGGCATGGTGGAAAAGTCTGATGAAGAATAACTGTTGACATTATGGCAGCCAGGAAGCAGAAAGATAAGAAAAGAGCTGGAAATAATGATATAGACTTCCATGTCAAGCACCCAATGACCCTTTTCCAACCAGGCTCAACTTGCCTACAGCAAGTCAGCCTTAGAGAACCCATAATCCAATCACCCCCAACACATGCCCAAAACCCTAACTCTGAGCACACGAGGCTTTGGGGGGAACATTCTATATCAGTCATGGTGAATCTTTTAGAGATTGAATACCCAAACTACAACCCCAAACCCACTTATTTATCACAAAATGCTAACACTGTAATTGTACCTGAATACTGAGACTTTAGTTTAGAAAAAAAAGAAAAACAAAAACAAAACTGTTGTCTGATGCTCACCTGTTGAAGCAACTTAGTTTAAGATTTGAAAGGGAAGGCTCTGCATGCCTGCTGCGGTATGCATGCCATAAATTCACCACCACTGTTGTATGTCTACACTATAACATCCAACCTACTCTAGTGTGACCTCCTCTTAACTAATTACCTCAGTACAACAATTTCCAACTAAGGTCACATTCTAAGATAATGCAAGGTAAGACATTAACATGGCATTTCAGATAACACTGCAGTGCTATAAATATACCATTGTAAAAATAATGGTTCTCTTGTGAGGCTGTGCAAAATGGTCAAAACAAAATTGATGCGGAGTTTTCTATCTCCATTTTTAATGGAGGAAGAATTTTTATAAATTACCAAAGCTATGTTTACACTGGGTCACCAGTTCACTTCTCTGATCATTGCATTAGCAAACAAGCAGTTTGGATATAGCTTCAGTGAGTTGATAAATTGAATATATTTTATGATCTGTGTTATACTAATACAATGTATATTAAATAAAGGGATAAAAGTACTTATAATATGGGTCAGATTCTAGATTTATCTACATTCTTATATTCCAATTCTGAATAAGCAATTATTATGTCTCTTTCTGTACCTAAATAAGAACTTAAATAAGCAAACTTTTAGGCTGTCTAGACTCCGTAATATGCTAGATACTATGAAAATTATGTACATGCTTACAGTTGCCTCAAAACTCTGTGGAATAAGCCAGAATATGAATGCATACATAAATAAAATACATGTACATGCTGAACAGTCATCTTTCTTAATTTAGGCAATGCACAAAGTGTGGATTTCTATTAGAGAAAGCTACATCAAGATTTTTCTTAAAATTGGCTACATAGTCTACTTTAAATATCCCAAATAGTTGCCAAACATTATAAAGAATTTCAGAAAAGGAAAAACTCATTGATTTTTCTTATCTCATGTTAGACATCTAGTATTGGTAAAATACATTCATTATTTAGATGTATAATTTTCTACTCATATAAAACACGTTTTTATTAAAGGTGCCACAAATCATGTTTAGAATGAGATGTCAACAAATGAGTCAGGAAATAGGCTCCTTCCTTCAAGCCTAGCAATTTCCAGGGTTATATGACAGGATAGCAACGCTCATTCCCAATGGTGCTGTATTTTGTGTCTCACTGCTGGGTGGCCCAAGCCATGGGTGGTAACTATGTGATTTTCCCATCTGGTGGTACAAGCCACCCAGTGGGACAGTCTTGCTTGCACTACCAGTAGCTCCAGCTTGTGGAAACATATGAAAGTAAAAAAATCTCAGGTCTAACCATGGAAAGCCAGTGAATTTTTTTTCTGTTAGATTGATCTACGGCCCTTAATCTCAGTCTCCTGAAAAGCCTCAAGATATGGGTAAAATTCAGAAAAATTTTCTCTTAGAGCATAACACACATGATTTGTAGTCCAGTGGAGTCTTTGCTCACTGTTGAATCCTCCTGAACCCTATTTTTACTACCGGTATTCTGCTCTTCTGATTTCTGCCTAGAATTATCCATCAAAGTCTGCTTATTGCCTATAACCAATAATCCTGATATGTGACCTCTTTTGGATTAATAGATGTCTAGTAGATTACAGTCCACATTCCTTGTTTTATCTGAGTAGGTCCTGGAGGTTTCTCTAGCTCACATCTCCAAGCATTTCCAAACTATTCCTGCCAGCATTTTCTAAAGCATGTGGTCGGGGACAGTCACAGAAATTATTCCAAATTTCTGTGTTAGTCAGCTTTGCTGTCCCTGAGATATAATGGCAAACCCATGATTCAAAGGAGGCAGAGTTTAATTTAGCTCATGTTTTAAACACTTACAAGTCCAATTATTTAATACAGGATAATCAAAACTGCATATTTTAAAATTAATTTTTATAATATAACAGGAAATAGGAAAATAACAATTTTGTCAAATTCATTTAACACAGTAATTGACTGGCTGAAATAATATCTGCCTGAGCAAGGCTGGGGATAATCAGTACATAAACACTCTGCCTGAGTGATGCTCAGGGTAAACTGTGAAATGGTTAAAGGAATTCAGTCCATAATCCACGGACTCTAAGGCAGAAACATCATGGTGAAAGAACATGGCAGATTTTAGTTCAAGACAAACAGGATGCAAAGCAAAACAGTGCTCAGGAGGAACCAACTAACTACCATACATAGTACCAAAGGTAAAGCCTCTTAACACACATTCAGTGACACCCAGAAACCTGTTTACTAATCTACTAGGTATTTGGTACCCTAAAGAAGTTGACATACCAGAATTACTGGTCACAGGCAGAAGAAAGAACACTATATCACTGTAGCATTGGTAACAAGTATTAGAATTTTTTCTTCCTCAGGATATCTCATAGAAACTTATGTACATATTAAATTAACCCTGCATTTCAGCTAAAATATATTTTGAAAACTTAAAAAATTAACAGAAGGAGATGCTTTTTAAGGTAAAAACTCTGAGAATAACCCCTTGGTCATGTCTAATTATATCAGAAAGCTTTAATCATCCAATAAAAAAAGAAAAGAAACAAAAGGACCATATGTAACAGCCCACAATGACACATAAGCTGAACTGAAACAATCAGACAGAATGAGGAACCCTCAAGGGAGAAGAAATCTATTTGGCTGCTTGTCTAATTATATGCACTAGTAGATTTCCATTGGGTCCTCTGATGTTGAAGAGTTCATTTAATAGTTGGATCAAATTAGGTGTATTTCCAGACTCTCCTGATGGCCAGGACATACACGTAGAAAAGAGAAGAAGAAATTAGAAAACTTAAGTTGTCTCTTTTACTTAGAAGTTTCCTTTGAATATTCTGATACTCATTTTCATTATTAATAAAGTGAAAAGAATAACGATTTAAACCACAAAACTCTTGTGAGAATGACCATGAGAAAGATAATTGTAAAATAGAAAGAATTAAACCAATACTGTTATTAATCTGAATCGATTTAAGTTTCACAATAATAATACCATTTTTAATTTACTTCCTTTACATGTAAACACTTTTCATCATGGATCACATAATACTATTTCTGTTGCTTTTACAAATAGAAAGATCATCCCTCACTGATTAAAAAAAATACTAATGAACATTAAAAAAACCTTGGTCAACAGATGATGTGTAATTGATACAATTCTGTTTTAAAAATGAAATTTGTTACTTGGAGATTCTAAAGCAGCAAACATGGTGTTTTTCTTCTAAAGGAACTTAAGAATCACCATTACTTGAATTATCCCCACTAAGTTCATTTGTGTCCCATTGTTTAAATTGCCTTGCAGTTTATTAGTGCTGTGAATAAGTGACATTTGAAGAACCCTTCCTTCTGGGTGGCCTTTTTAAAAAATTACTATTTTTTTGTTTTGTTACTGGGAATCAAACTCGGGACCTTGCACTTCCAGGCAGATGCTGTGCCACTGGGTTATATCCCCAGCTCTGATAAGTAACATTCGATTATGTGTGACTTATATAAAGAACATACCATAGTTTGCATATATCTATTTTTTCTAGTAGTAGAGAATTTTATCCAAGGTAAAAACGTCTTCCACTGTTGTTTTTTCTGGCAAGAGTAACCCTTAAATCTCAATGTAGTTTGAAAGATAGATATCAGAATATCTCTCAGTGAGATTTGTCTCTGCAAATAGCAATGACTGAATTACTTGCCTCTTACAGTAAAAGATCGCTGGATATCACTATGTAAACTGAAACTGGGGCAGGTAAGGAAGTGGTAAGTATAACAATAAACCAATGGAAAGAGAGTTAAACATAGGTGTATAAACGTAAGTTTATGCTTATTCATTTTCTGCTACTCTTCCATATCTACCTTTATTTACTTATTCTCCACACCAATGGAAATTCATGATTAAGTAACACAGAAAATAAAATTAACTTCTAATAATTTCTTTTGAGTATTTACCAGATTTCCCTAACTAAGTGAAAAGGAACTCACCAGTGTGTTAAAAAAATTAATGTTTATTTACCTAGGAAAAACTTCCTGGGCTGCCTTATGTTTTTCTTCATCATACCTATGGCCTCTGTAAAAATACTATGGATGCCAAAGAAAAAGACTGTTTATGAATTATGAATTGCTCATGCAGATTTGTAACCTAGTATGTCTAGTGATCTCATAATGAACTACATTCTTGGAAGTAGCCTTTTTGTATGGAATATGGCTTTTATTTGCACACTCTGTTCATTAAAACAATAAGCACATCATAATGAATACAATATTTACGTGCCATTTATTGCATCCTTTACTAAGGTGCCAATAGTGACCATAAATTAAACTCTTCCTGCCCTACATCTATGCCAAAATCTACTGAATGCACATCTAAAAATTATTAGCAGAACAAAAGGTTATGTTTTCCTGAGGCAATCAACATCTGTATACATTTCAGAAACCTGAACATTATTCATTTTAGAAGACAGAGACATGAACAGATGGAATTTGACCTTTTGTGGCATATGGATACAATAAACTTCATTTACTTTGTATTAAATATCCTTCTGTAATTATAAAAAAGCTTTTTTGTAGGAATAAAAACAACTAGAAAGGATTCATAAAGGTATAGCGAATTCTGTTGCCACATAATCATAATTTTGTATAAAATAATAAGCAAATATGCTAATATATATGTTAATATTTCACTTATCTAATAACATCAGGGGCCAGATAAATACACAATAACCATTTTTCAAATCCTGAATCTTATTCCTATAAACACCAATATTATCAAGATGTTAACTGTATTTGGGAATGCTTTTTAGTATGTTTCATGTTTTCAGTCTATGAAAAAAACCACTTTATTATAATTTATACTAAGAAAAAAGAAAACTAAAAAACTAGTAATTTAAATTTAAAATTAATTAGAATTTTCAATCAATCAAAAATATCAATACTATACATAAATACAAATACATTGAAAAATAAGTGAAGAATATTACTAAAATAGTAATAAAATTCCCTTGTCACAGGAACTAGAAATTAATGATCTGGTTTCTTAGACTTCTCATTAGATTTGGTTAGAAAACATAAGCTAATTACAAAGATGAAATTAGCATGAATGAAAGCAACACCCATTTATTTCTACGTTTATTTTAATTTTAATTGTGTCTATTGATTTTAATGTTAATTGTGTCTATTGATTTCATCCAATTGCATTAGCTAATGGAGAAACTGGTATGAATAGAAATGTTGGAAGAGGAAGAACGGGAGACAGAAATAGCAGATGTTGTCAAGTCTCCCCAAGGGATTTAAGAGTTTCCTCTCAGAGGTAATTAGTAATTACTTCAAAAAAGTTATTCCATAGTTAAAAGCATCATGGTCATCAACACTTAACAGATGAGATAGTTCATGTTAAGTATCAATTAAGTGGACTAGAGGAGTCTAAAAAAGCTTTGTGAATTAGTTAAGACACATAAAAAAGGGAAGGATAAACAGAAAAGAAGGCAAATACTGTTCTTTACCTGAACACTGGCGTAAAAAATAACGCTAAAGCATGAATTTCTCACTTCTTTATTATTCATTTATAATGAGCAAGAGTATGCTACCTTAGGACTGAGTTGAGTAAAACTGCTATAATTACATAATTATTAATTCAATGCCTCAATTTGCATATCCTTTGTACTTTAGTACCATACCTGTCAATCAGTTCTGGACACAAGCCAGTGAAGTGGCAAACACTCCAACTAAAATTATAGAAAGAAAAAAAGAACCATCAAACATTTGAATTACACTGCTTGTTTTTAGTGGAAGAGTATATGTATTTGGTTATGGTTATGAATGAATCAATTGACATTTTATAAGCTATAGAGTTATCAGTCATTAAATGAAAACAATACCTTTCAACTGAATTTTGGTTTGATGTGTAGTCATAAAATTTAAAACACTAAGTTTTAGTGATGAAATTTATTTTTGAGATCCAATTAAGGGTTAATTCTTGGTAAGGAGTTGGTTTTGTAGAGTGATTTTTGAGATTAAAGTATCATAGAGTTAAAGCATAGCTTTTCTTTATGATTAAGACATGAACCATGATGAATAAGTAATCATTCCTAGCAAAGTGATAAAGAACTTGAGGTTTGGAATGAGATATTTTTGGATTTAAATCTCATTTATTCATTTTATTCCTTCTTCTTGAACTTCGTAAAGTTGGCTTCCTCATTAATAAAATGAGGGTGATGATCACTATGTGCGATTTGGTCTTCATCTTTGTTTTTTAATTATGTGTCTGTGTGTGCCTGTGTGTGTGTGTGTGTGTGTGTGTGTGTATGAATTTGTGTGATAAGCTTTCAACATGCAGCCTGGTATCTTACTCAAAGTTAGAGCTTAATGAATGTCAGCCACAGATACCTTTCACTCTTCGTTTGTATCTGATCAGCACGTTTTTGTACCTGTTACATATGTTTTCTGTTAGTGTAGTTGAAAGCCTGGACCACAGCTGAAAGCCTGGATAGGTCCCTCACAGATAGGCTGTTATTAGTGAGTACACTCCCTAGACTAAAAAATCCTTTCTAATAACTGAGGTTGCTCTTAGCTCTCTTTTGAAATTTTTCTTGCATTAGTGGTAGTGCAAACTAGTTATTTGACTTGAAATTCTTTATATTTTTCTGATTTTTCTATAAAGTATTTGAAAGTAGACACCACAATGTTTGCTTAATTCAGTGATTTTTTTTTAGTGCTGAACCTTGGTGAATACTTAAATAAAAATTATTACAGTTAAAAGACACACTGTCATTAATTCTTCTTAGAGTACTCCCTCACACTTTGAACGCATTTCATCATTCTTACCACTTTCTGAAACACCTTTAGAAGTCCTCTCTTGTGAGTATTTTTACAAGATATGATAAAAAATATGGTGAATTCAGCTACAGCTGCCATCCAAAGGAAAGGCAGGCTTGTAAAAACATTATGATGTGTCCTCATTCACTTTATTCATCAGATATGGCACTGTGTGAATTCTGAGTCCTCCTCAAAGTCACAAGAATTGATTCAGGGCACCAAGGCAACCACAACAGTGCATAAGAGACGTTGATGAGAATGATGACTTCCAGACCTGCTCAGAAAGTGGGAAAAATTATTGGATAAGTTCGTTGGAAGAGAGAAGGAGCACCTTGAGTTGGATTAATGAAAATGTGCTTTTTAATGTAATTTTTTTTTAAATTTAACCTTTTTTTTTTTTTGGTTTGTTACCAAGATTGAGCTTAAGACTTCACACTTACCAAACAGGTGCTTACACGGCTGAGCTAAATCCCCAGCCCCTAATTTAAACTTTTATGGTGTGTTTCAATCACATCTTGTACATGTCACAGCTGCAACACATTTTAAAGTATTTTTTCATATATATTTTCACATGTCTTTCAGGTAACGTTGCATACTTCCATTAGCAGAATGTAAAGGCGCAGACTAGTTTAAAACTTTTGTGAAAAAATCTTGTATAAAGTCCATCAGATATTATATTACATTACGTAGATATTCAACTCCATAGACAGTACTAGGTAAAGGACAATGAGTACATTGTAATACTTTAGGCATAAATTTCTTCATCTTTACTCCAAAATAGTTGAGTTAATACTAATAGACATATTCCAGTGAGCAGAAATTTAATGGTGTATTCCATGATGATAGCTATATTTTTTGTGTGTCTTATATTTGTGTGTTTGAACACTTGGGAGAAGGCTATAAACCATCAAGCCAGAAGCCTTATATCTGTAAAATAACAGATTTATGAAGTTAGGAAAGAGAAGAAAATGATTTATTGGACCATAATAAATGCAATATTTGATCTGTAAGAGTTTAAGACCCTGTCAAGACAGGGACAAATCAAAATCCTAAGAAAGAGGAAGAGAAATGCATGGGCAGGGTTGCATTTAGTCAAGGTAGTACACTTTATTTTCCTGTAAAGGTCCCATAATTTCTTGAAGAATAGGAATAACCTGTTTCCAACAGGAAGCAGAGTCATATGAAATGTCCACAAATCTCTAACTAGGTCGTTCAGACTTATCTGCAGGCTGGGGATTAAAAATTCACTTCACTGTTGCCTGTGGTGTTTCATTTCAGTCTTTGCAGTATATTGCCTGCTGCTTTCTTTTGGGTTGGGTGTCCAAACTTTTGTTATTATAACCACAGAACCTTCTTCCCCTTACCACATGTCTCATGTCCAGTTTTCCTGACTGACTTCACAACTCATGCTTAGCACAAGTCCAAGCAAACTTAGATTCAGATATCATTGCCTTGTCTTGTATTTTGGATATACTTTTTTGGACTTAGAGTTTTTGATATATAAATCTAATCTTAAAGCTAGCACTAAAATAGCTAATATTTTAGAGAAAACCTAGATGCAACAAATTGCAGTTCATCACAAATAATTACAGTATACTTAAAAAGTAATTAGCACTTTGGTGAAGAAAATGTAATGTGGTGGTATGGCTTCCAATCAGCAGTTAAAAATTTGGGTTAATAAATAAAATTGTAAAATTAAAAAAGTGATCTTGAAAAGAGTGGGAGATGTTAATAGAGAGTAACATTCAAATTTTAATCAGTAGGAGGGTGAAAAATCAAAGGGCCATTCAATCATTATTAAAGAAATAGTTTGTGAATTCATTACAGACTAATATCATTTTCATTTATGATTTGTAGTTTAAATGAAGTTATACATAATAAATATGAATGCGAGCAATTCATGTAACACAGCTATTCATATAAATGATTGTCCTTTTCCTGTTAATGTACATGCAGCTTTGGAAGGAACACACAGGGAGCAGGGAGGGGAGAGGGAAGATCTGTAATCTCTATGAGTACAACAAATGATTCTGGCAACAGATAGGAAGGTTATAACTCAGCAGGCTTTGCAGCCCTGTCATGATAGCTCTGTGGATAAGACACAGGAACACACTGGATATTGGTAAAGGACAGTGAATTGAGGGACAGGCGGTAACTGATTAATGAATCTTTGTCTACTACTGTAAGATCTTGAACAGTATGTTTCAGAGCTCTGTTCCTTAAAAAAAAAAAGTCCAATTTAACAGTTTTATCAATAGCTTTTGTTAACAGTCAGAAATCATGATCATTTTATTCCTGGGTGACATAAATCTAGATTGGCAGTTACCCATTGAATATAAAATGTGGATTTTAAAGATTTTGCCAAGTATGAAGAATGAAGTGAATCCAAGAAGAAAAAAATGGATAATGTAAAGCTCCACATTTATCCTAAAAATTTTTAAAAAACAACACAACACAGAAAGCCCAGTATAGAATTCATTAATTAATGCTATTTTGTGTAAAAATGATTTTGAGGCTCTGAAGTAACTCTGAGATTGGCACAAAGGAATATGATCATGGATAAATTCATGGTGTATTGGCACAGGCCTAGCATAGAGAACAAGGCTGTTCTGTAGTGCACTGTGTAATACCTAATGTATTTGGGATACTACTTTACTGAACATGTAGTATACAGAAGAAAAAGTAAACTCACTGTATTTCAATGTGTGTACTGCTTAATATGTATGACATTTTAAGGAAATGGCAGACATCCTAAAGATTACTCAGAGTGCTGATAAAAAAGTGCTCTTACAACACCTCAATGAAACAGACATGGAGCTCATGTTAATGACTATGCCTGGGAAAATGTGGGGAGGATCAAAGGTAGAGCCTGAGGGATTCCTGTGAGTAGGACACAGTCTCTGACTCACTGGGGTCCAAGTCTAAGATGGTGCCAGGAGGAAATGCTGTGCTTTTGAAATCTATGCCCATAAAATGACAACTTTTCTCAGGAAATGCCTTTTACTCACAGGTGCTATCAGTTGAGACTAGACTGCCCAGAGGGAACAACATAATGAAAATGACGATAGGTGAGTTGCTGCAAGGGAAGTCAGGAATTATCAATAACATACCTTAAATGTCAGAATTGATTTTTATGACAATGTCTAACTGTGGTAGATTGTGTATTATTCTCAATTATCAGAAAAACCATCTCTGACATTTAAGGTACATCTTTCACAGGAGGGTTATGCTGTCCTATGGCAAGCGACAGAGACATATCTTTTAGGGAAAGCTACATAGTGTTGCCTTGTGCAAAAAGCAGTTTTTTCTTCAGGCACATTCATGTGACTTGCATCAGCTAATGGAAGGCAAAGGGTTGGACACAGCTGACCCTGGAGGGAAGCTTTAAGAGCTGCGGGAGGCTCAAAAATGAAAAAGGTGTGCTTGTACACCTGCATCCCAGATCTGAAGGTATATGTAGCACAGCTGAAGATTTGCTCTAGGATGTACAGTGCGAGGGATAATTAACTGTTATTATAGGCTCCTAAAATTTGGAAGTGGCTCATTATTGAAAATTCAAGTGAAAAAATCTGACTGGTGAAATAATATAGAACCCAGAGAAAGAAGCAGTTAGGGGACATGAAAGTGAGGCCTTTGAAGAGGCCATATCAATGCACCATAGTAACGTTTGGCTATTAAGCCCCCAAAGTGGCTTCCAACCTTGGAACCTTGTCAAGAGAAGACCTGGATTAAGTGCGCAAATGGTGATCCAAGTCTAAGAGAGTTTTAAATGATTTGGTTGTCTGCAGAAGGCAGAACTAGAACAAAGACAACAGGCGTGTTAATTTAATAAGAAACTATCTAATGATTAGAAATACCTAACAATAGCCTGGGCTTTTTTCTTAGGCGGGATACTTCCAACAAAATACAGATAGTTTGATTGCTTTTCTGAGATTTTGTCAAGAAGACCCACAATAAAACACTTGCTGAGTATTTAACAGAAGGCTACATTATTGTACAATAGCTAACATTCTTTCTTATATCTTTGCAAGAGCCCAAATGATTTGCCTAAATTAAATGGCAAGAGTGCCAAAATTTTTCTTTGATCTGTCACCTCTCCATGTCATTTCCCTTATCAAAAGAAAAATAAACACCTTATGTAAGAAATGTGAACACACCATCACACTAATGAGGACTTTGTAGGAAAATACCAGATAATTTTCCAGAGCTTAGTACTACTCTACACTCATATTTTTCTCTGGAATTAAAACTAATATCTCTGAGCTTTGCTTATTTATGAAAAAGAAGTAATGACACTTATGCCTATCATCATGATACAGTAATAAAATAATATAGGTCAAAGAACTTGTAAATTACCAAGGGACACAAAGTCATAGATAGCTATTATTACCACTATCTGTTATGGATGTCTTTTCAAAGCTTCATGTAATTAGGTGGGGCTTTTTCAGAGGTATGACATATACACATACATATATATCACATTAATGATCTGTGTACAAAAATTTAAGAACAACAGTGAATTTATCAGTAACACAAAATTTTATTACAATGCAGAAAAAACAAAACTGCACATTAATTTGAAAAAATTGGACAGACTTCAAATTCAAGTTGGTACTAAGCAACTGTTTCTAACAGTCAATCAAAGATATTCATGTGGAAAAAACAGATGGTGAATATAAGGAATATTTTCATTGTCCATTTAAATTTTGTGCTTTTTACAATATTTTAGCATAGCTATCTCATAATGTCTTAGTTTATTCAGAATGTTATAGCAAAATATAAATATGGAAGCTTGTATACAAAGTGGATTTATTTCTCCCATTCTGGAAGCTGGGAAGTCAAAAGATAAAGATGATTCAGTATCTGTTGAGGTCCTGCTTCTTGGCTGATGAACTATCACTTTTTTACAGTGCTATGTCTTCCTTACATGATGGAAGGGATGGAGAGGCTCAGTTTCAATTTATTTTGAAAGGCCACGATCTCACTCATGAGGATCTAATAAATTCCCAAAGAAATTATTAGATGGTAATTTCTTAATTACCATCACCTTAGGGGTTAGAATTCTAACAATTTTAGGTGAACAAAACAATTCAAGCCATAGCAAATAATCACTCTTTATTCTGCTCTGGTACATTTTTGTAGGGTATGTGTGCTGCTGAGCGTTTCATTGCAGAGACAGTGTAACTGTAGTAATCAATTTAAAAGAAGGAAAGATTTATTTTGGCTCATGGTTTCAGAGGTTATGGTCCATAATTGATTGGCACTATTGTTTTTGCCTTGTGGCATGGCAGAACATCATGGTAGGGAACACATGGTGGAGAAAAACTGCTCGTTTCATTGCTTCATTGTAGCTGGGTGGGTGGGGAGGGGACAGAATCAATATTGACTTCAAGGGTGTCTTATATACTTTTTTCATTGCTAAAACAAAAATACCCATCACCCAAGATTAAGGAAAGAAAGGTTGTAGCTCATAGTCTGTACAGTTTTCAGTTCATAGTTGGCTGGCTCCAAGGTCATGGGATGGCAGAGGGGTAGCACAGAGGAGAAACAGTTCATGGTAGGCAGAGGGCAGCAAATGAGAAGGAAGCAAGCAACAAAGTACTAAAGCAGCAAGTGGCAACAGTGACACTTTCTGTCCCTTATGGAGGGTAGCTGTCACACCCAAGGTTAGCCTTCCCATTATCTATACCCAGATCTATGCCAAACTATCAATGGACTAAGTTAGTACTCACATATCCTTAGTCTCAGTATCACACACTAGATCCAGCCACCTCTGAATAACCCAATGAGCACATGAGTCTTTGAGGGGACATCTAGACATATGCCATAACAAGGGACTTGTACCCAGTGACCTAATTTCCTTCTACTAGTCCTACCCCTTAAAGTTTTCACTGTTCTTAATTGCATGATAGGCTGATAATCAAACAATTAACACACTACTTTGAGGACATTTAAGATCCAAATAGTAACAAACTTTCACATCTGTCCCCATTAAACATTAACAAATAACCTTGTCCTCCAGCATCAAATTAATACTCCTTCAATATTTTTTCCAGAAATAAAGTGGCTTTCTGATATCACTATGATGTGGAGCTATGAGGTTGTGAAATAAACTTTATATGAGTGAGTTTACAGTAAAATTTCAGGCATTATGACAAAGTGAGATGAGTTATAAACAATAGTGAAGATACACTATCTGGAGCTGGATGATATCTTCAAATATCATTTAGGTCAAATTATATTAGCTTGATATAAAGATTTATCTGAATACTTGACTATAGCAAGGCCAGAGGAAAGTGTAAATTTTTAGATATACTCTTATAAAGGAGATAAATTTAAGTTCTACAGTTAGAAAGGGCTCTTTAAATTTTTTCTTCTTTTTTTCTTTTTAGCTCAGTATGTGGGAGATAAATTTTCATTGATATTGTTATTGCTCTGTAATTTATGAATTTCTTTCTGACAGTTTCTAAATGCCATCTATTTTTATCTACTAAGTTAGAAGCAGTTGATGCATTTTAGGTATGGAATATATACTTTTCCTGGACAATATACCATTTGAAGACAGGAGAGTTTGACAAGCACACTTTAAGAAAGTTTTTTTTTTTTAATGCATGTTGTATTCTTTTTATAATGAGTTTGAGGGCTTGAAATTTTACTCATGTTATGACAGTAGAAAATATAAGTTTAAAAATAGTAGACTCCTTGCTTTTCTATTTACTGTATATTGTCAAAATGGATGTATACTAGTGTAATAAATGTTACCAATTTCTTGAAGCTAATAACTAATCCTGAGTAAATCTGAACTGATGCTATAGTCCATTAAGTTTAGAACTGTGGTTATAATTTTCTTTAACAGACTGAGATACAGGCTATACTTTTTCATTATCATAAGCTTGAAGTGACTGTAAGTGGAAAAAGATAGACATTTACATATTTGTCACAAAGACTCTTGTTAAAGGAAAGAAGTAGTGAATTAGAAAATTTAAGCCTACTTTATAGTTCAGATATTCTCTTGGACTATTAAATATGTAGGACTCTCAAACATAAGGCACTTATGAAAATAAGTCAGGGATGAACTGGGACTTAGCTAGCAACAGTACAAGCAACAGAAAATAAATGGCCTTTAAAGTTTTAGTGAATGCGTATGTTGCTGCCACTAACTAGATTATGTGAAACATAACAGAAGGTGTCCCTACTTAAGCAAAATATTTTGATTTAATACCAAAGCACAGAAAAGCGCATCTCTAGTGTTACCAGCACCTTAAGCTTTACTATTTAAAAATATTATTTGGATTTTTGCCACATTTAAAATAGAAACCAATATAAATCAAGTGCTTTCTTTTCTAGCGCTCAGCTTATAGAAATATGTTTACTTTGCATCCCTGTATTTGCATACATACCACTCTCCTTGTTTCTTTGATAAAAGTTTTATGGGCAATAAATTATAAATCATGCTTATGTATAATTTATCCGTTTAAATACATATTTTATTTTTTGGCTTTTTAAATGAAAACTGTCTTTTGCTTTGTATTTTTAAGAGATTCAAATTCAATACTTTAAAAAATTCATGAATAAAGCATGTTTCAACCTCAATTTGCATTTTTATAGTGTCTGCTGTAGAACAGTATAGATTTTGCTTTCTGAGTGTACTCTTTCAAGCAGACACCATTCCCTTAAGAATAAGCCTTGAGAAAATTCACTTGCCCTTCATAAAACATACATTTCATTATCTCCCTATAAACTGGACACTTCTCTAACATGGTTGTGCATTTGTGTCTAGTCCCTGAATATTGTAATATCCTCTAGTTCACACACATGGTCTATACAAACTGAAATGGCCACTTTATTGTGTTGAATTGAATGAGGAGTGACCTGACATAAATCCAGAATGCATTCTATCTCTGAGAAGGTAATCTTGAAATTACACAATTTTTAAAGGAAATCATCTGGCAGATTATTTTTTCCTATCTATAATCACTTTTAGACTTGGCTTAATGTACTGTATAAAATAATTCTTAATTATTTTAGAGTATTTTATAATACTGAACCAAGGAACTTTTGCTGATAAGCCACAAGGGCACAGACTTCTCATAGTCAGAAAATAAAGCTAAGGGTCACTAGATAATAGTTTATCTAGATTGGCACATCTAGACTCAGTAGCAAATATCAAAGGTACCATCCACTTTTCTTTTTCTCCTTTTGCTAGGCTTATTTCTTATCAATCCTTGCTATTTATGGAGTTTTATTTTCTAATTAGGAGAGGAGTGAATTTCCCTTGAGGCTAGGTCTTTGAATAAGAATAAAAAGTTCATGATTACCTGAAAAGCACTATCCTAGTGTAGCACTAAGGTTAGCAATTCATATCAGCCCCTCTCATTTGACAATGAATTATCTTTTTAAGTTAAATATGTTTCCTTACTGCACTAAGTTTTGTCCCCAAAAATGATATGTTGAAGTGCTAAATTTTAGTAACACAAATCGTGACCTCATTTGGACATGGGGTCTTTGAAGAGATAATCAAGTTAAAGTGAGTTCACTACAATGGACCATGACTAATATGACTTGGGTTCTTACAAAAAGGGAATTTAGGCACAGAAATAGATACTCACATAAGGTGTAGCTACAGCATGAAGGCAGAAGACTGGAGTAACGCATTATAAGATAAGGAAAACTCATGAATACCAGAAGCTAGCAGAGTTCTTCAAAACTTTTATTGTTCCAAATAAAGTTTAAAAAAATTTATTTAGTTTTGATCACCATCGGAAAGCTTGCTTCCTGCAGGCAGCCAGCAAGGGCAGGGCTATGTAGCCAGATCTTCCCCTGCTTATCCGCTGCCATCATTGGAAGGCTTGCTTCCTTTGGGCAGTTAAGGTGGGCAGGGACACACAGCCAGATGCACTCTTGCCCACTTGTAGGCTGCCATTGGAGACCCTTGCTTCCTTTGGTTAGCCAGTGCCACCTGGATGAATCAGGCAAACACACCCCTGCCACCCCTGGGAGAGTCTTGGTGTTGACATGCAGACTGGCAGACACAGCAGCACCACCATGCAGCTCTGGCCATTGGAGAAGCCTCAGTGTAGTGCACAGGTCTGGGGAAACCTGATCTATTCCCTGGGTTTCACAGGAACCCAGTGCCTGTCCCATTTCCCTCCACTGCAGAGGGGCAGTCAATGTGGGAAGTGCCTGGGACCCCACAATCTGCTTTGTTAGGAGGAGCCAGGAGAATGTCAAGATGAAGGAGCAAAAGGCAATCTCAGACCTCTAGCCCACTCAGAACAAGTCTGGGAGATATAATCATGGAAGAAAATAGAAGTTATACACTTGAAATCTTGAAGGATAGCAACTGAAGTAAACAACTTCATGAGATTGTAAAAGTAATCAGATCAGAAATAATGTCTCAGGCTAAAGAAAAAAGCCACAAAACATAATTAAAGAATTGCTGAGCATATCTAAAGAAAACATAGATAAAAAAAAGAGAATCATAGGAAAATGATGGAAATGTGGAAGGAACAGTATAGGAAGGATTTAAAATTCATGAAACAGATTCAAAGAGTTATCCAGAAAGTTGAAAAGTCAATAAAAAGCTGAAAAAACCACTTGAAAGAGACTGCAGATAGACTTTTAGACCTTGAAGACAGGATCACAGCTAGTAATCATGAAAGGAAAGATCTGTTAAAAATAACAAGGTTCTAGGAAATAATAATTCAATGGCTTCAAGAAGACATAAAGAATAATAATCTAAGAATGATAGGTATCAGTGAAGAAGCAGGGGTCATCACAATGAAATAAAAAGACTATTTACTGAAGTAATAGAAGAAAACTTCCTAAACATGGGCAAAGCATCTGATATGTAGATAAGCAAGGCATATAGAAGACCAACTATCCATCACCAAAATAAATCTACACCCAGACATATAATAATCAAGTTCCCAGAAATTCAGCACAAGAACAGGATATTAAAAGCTGTTAGAGAAAAGAAACAGATCACCTATGAAGGAAAGCCAATCAGAATCTTGGCAAACTTGTCAATACAAACCAGCAAGTTAAGAACAGTTTGGAGTAAAGTGTTTCAAATCCTGAAAGAAAAGAACTTTAACCCAGATTGTGTATCCTGAAAAACTCTTTCAAAATTGATAAAAAAAAATAAGGTACTTCTATGACAAAGAACAACTGAAGGAATTCATGACCACGAAACCAACCCTCCAGAGAATGCTGAAGGATATTCTAGAGAGAGATAAAGATGATCACAGTTCCAGAAACAGCAGCAGAAGGGAACTGGCAAATAGGACAGTCAATTAAACAAAGGGGAAAAGTGGGAGGTCAATACCAAGAGGATAGCAGAGATAAACCAATGCATGCCAGTTGTAACCATTAATGTAAATGACCTCAATTCACCAATAAAAAGAAATACAGGGACAGTAGATCAAGAAATAAGATCCACAAATACACTGTATACAAAAAACACATTTAATTCAAAAGGAAATTCATAGACTGAAAAATCAAGGAGGAGAAAACAATTGTTCCACATGACAGAAGACCACAGAAAGCAAGAATAACTTGCCCATCAACCACAGAACGGATAAGGAAGATGTAGTATTTTCATACAATGGAAAGCTACCAGCTGTAAAGTAAGATAATCTCAAATCTCTTATAGGTAAATGGATGCAACTGGAGATTATGTTCATGGACTCAAACAAGTGAACACCGAGTTATCTCCCTAGCATAAAAAACTGAAGGAGTTAGTGGCATTCAAAAACCCCAATAGATATTCTGAAAGTGATGGAGGAAGCAACACCTAAAAAGGGAAAGTGGTAGCCACTGTTAATTTCTTATTATCTTGTTTTGCATTTTTGTATTGTTTTCATAATTTTGTTAAGTTTGGTTTTATTCTGTCCTGTTTTGTTAGATTTTACTGTGTCTGATGGTATGGGCAGCTATTTCAAAGAAAATGAAATGTATTCTGGTAACCACTGTTGACTTCCTATTATCTTATTTTGAAGTTCTATAATGTTTTCATTATTTTGTGTTGATTGGTTTTATTCTATTTTGTTTAGTTTTGTTTGATTTTATTATGTGTGATGGTATAGACAGCTACTTTGAGGAAAACGAGACATTACGGTATCCTTTGTTCATTTCCTATCATTTTGTTTTAAAGTCCTATGATACTTTCATTCTTTTGTCTTGTTTGGTTTTATTCTGTTTTGTTTGATTTTATTATGTGTGATAGAATGGACAGCTATTTTGAAAAAATGAGAGACATTATAGTAGCCACTGCTCATTTCCTATTATCTTGTTTTGAAGTCCTGAAATACTTTCATTCTTTTGTTTTGATTGGTTTTACTCTATTTGTATTGTTTGATTTTATTATGTGTGAAGGTATGGAGAGTTATTTTGAAGAAAATGAGTGACATTGTAGTAGCATTGTTGATTTCCTGTTGTGTTTTGAACTCCTGTATTGCTTGCACTGTTCTATTCTGATTTTCTTTATTCTGTGTTTTATTTTCTTTAAAATTAAAAAAAATGTTTTTTAGTTAACTTGTGAATAAATCAGTTGGCTAGGGTAAGTGCCTGGGGCAATAGACGGTGAACTAGGATTTTGGACCTGGGATAAACATCATTAGGCAACAAGGAATGCAGTCCCTTTTTACTAAAGGAAGGTGCAGCTCCTTCCTACAAAATTCCTGAATTTTGAGAAATTTAAATGGAAATTAACCAGTTTCTCTTTAAAATTCCAGTTTCCTTTAACCCCACATGCTGGGTAACTGGGTTAGAGAGTCTGAGTTCCAATTGGTCATTTTAAATTCACAGAGCTACCTGTGATAGGTAGTTACTAACCAGCTTACTGCTTCCTGTGCTCCACCTATCCATAAAAAGCTCTAGACCAAGGGAGAATGTGAAAAGTACACTTGTTAGATTCCCCTTCTGGAGAAACCAGGAGTGTTTTTTTTGTTTTTCCTTCACCTTGTTGCTAATAGAAACTCTCCTAACTTTCTCTTTTTGGTTAACTGCATTCTTTGGTTTTAAGACACCACCAAGTTTAATTTGTACAGAATTAACTGTTTCATTTCTTAATACTTCAAGATAAAATCTGATCTCATCAACATTTTAATGTTAAAATTCTGACCACCAGAACTTTGATAATAAATTTACTTTATTCTAAGCCACAAAGCTTCTGCACTATTTTCTGAAAGCCCTATAAAGTTAATAGTTTTGCATTGATCTTAAGATACATTTTCTATTCCTGCAGGTGAATTTCAAAGACCTTTCAGAGTCTGGAACATACGGCAAATGCGTTCCAAAACCTCCTTTTCTACTCTCTCAAGTGAATAGTTGCAGTTGCCTTTAGTTCTTCCTCTTTTCTTATCCATAGGTTTCTTAATATTCCAACCATGCAAATTGAGCACTATCCCTTTCTTTGCCAAATTCTCACCCACAATTTACTCATCTGACTTCTCCTCATCATATTTTGGACCTGTGCATCAATATTTTTTCTTTCAGAATACACTTCTTGTTTTTTTTTTGGTCTCCCTTAGTATTTATTTCCCTAGGGTAATGTTTATTTTCCTTACAAGAGTAAGCATGTCTTGGGGAAAATAAATATGCTTTGTTCATGCTTTGGTTCTAGTAATTATTGACTGTCTCAAAGGTTTTTTTTTAACAAATAGTGAAACGGCAACATGAACTCTCTCCTTGCTTTGTTTCTTCTTCTTGCCATGTTCTCTCTTCTGACCAGGGAATATTAACATCAGAGTGCTCCCTCAGAGTATCATCACAATCTTTATGATTTAAAACAGCACAAGTTTAATCTGTCATACTTTAGAGGCCAGAAGTCTATCTAACTTTAGGTTTCAGCAGTGCAGTGCTTTCTCAGTAGAAGAGATTCTTCCTTGTTTCCTCAAGCTTCTGGTGGTTCTATGAATTCTTTAGTTATGGCAGCAGGATTCCAATATTTGTGTGGTCTTGTTTGACTCTCTTTCTTGTGTTGTGTCTTATGACTTCCCTTCTTTTCACTCATGGGCTCACCAGACTTGGGGGTCATCTTAAACCTAGAAAGGTCTCATTTTGAACTCTTTAAGTTGATTTCAATTTATATTATATGCCATAAATAGTTTCCTTGTTTCAAATAAGATGTAAGGGTTGAAAAGAGAATTTTGGGGGGAATAATTAATCTAGTGTGAGTTGAAACCAATTAAGATAATGTTGTGATATTAAGAACTGTGGGTATAAAGTAATATTGTTGGGATCAGAGTGAGAGCCATTTATGCCACATTTACACAGAATCCAGCATTCTCTTTGCTAGGTAAAAGAACATTGCTTTATATGTGAAACAGTCTCTTTCAGCAGTAGAAACTGAAAAAAACTCTTTTCTCCTTCTAGCAGATTCATAGACAAGAAACACAGCACAAAGGGTTTGAGAAGGGAAAGAAGTTGGATGCAGTTGAACAGGGTTTCTGGGGACTCCACAGAAAGGCAACTTGAAGGGAAAAAGTACTGAGTTTGATGTGAGAAATAAATGTCCAGGAAGGTCTATTTTTATCCACAGGGTGGTAAGGCCAGGTGATTTAAATTACAGATGATTTTAAATTTAAAAGGTAAATAAGAGGAAATTTTAATTAGCCACATTAACTTAAGAAGGAAGAGATGAAATGTTGAAGTTTACATAATCTCTACTTAATTTTAGACTGAAATTTACCATTTTCCCTTCATTAACATTAGTATAAAACAGAATCAATGAATGATTTGCATGTCTCTTCATTTTGGATTGAAATCTCCTCCTAGTGAGGCTAATTAGAAATAAAAAATATTTTTAAAAGTATAATCAGTCTTATATTCAGGCAGAATAACTTCTTTGCCTTGACTAATGCAATCATAATGTATCATAGCACATATCAGTCATTTCTGGTTGATATGATCTTTTTCCTGATAGTTTCAATATAATTCCTTAAGGTATTATTTTTGTGAGAAAAAGACTTTAAGTTAGTATGGTATATGAGGAGGTGTGAACTTACAAAGGAAAACGATTAGGAATCAGAATTTCTGGCTCAACAATTAAATAGTCATATTACTTTGAGTAAAATACTTAATCTTTACCAGACATTAAAAGGCCCTCCTAACTCTAGACTACTGTGATTTTAAACAGTAAGTATTTATCAAAATCTGCAGTCTCTTGCTAAACTAGGTTTTTCTGTATACCAAAGACTTTCCTGAGAGATTTGGTAAGTTCCTGAAATATACAAGATGACAAGTAGTCTCAAAGGGAACCAAACTTAAATTAGCCCATTTTGCCTGGGGCTAACCTCACCAGAGAGTAAAGTACAAAGAGAATAAAACAATCAAACTTATTAAAACTCATCATAGAAGAGATAATAGAACTGTAATTTTTTAACCTTAAATTTACTAGTTAAATTATGGAAACTAGTATCATGCTTATGAAGAATCTTCTATTTTACAATCCATTTATTGCCTCTAGAAAGTCAAGTGTAGAATCTGCACTATATGAAAGAGTTAACAACTGCTCCTCTCCACTGTTCCCTTCTTTCCTCCCTCCTTTCTTTCTTCCCCAAGTCTATTGTATAAGAAATAAAGATGGTCCTCAATCTCAAAGGCACATTTAGTTGAGGCAACTCTGCATTAGAGGAGACACTTTTTAAACTCTCATTTAAAGCATGTATTTCAAATTTACATCAATAATTTCGAATGTGTCCTACAAAAAAGAAATGAAACTTGTAAATAGTGGTAGAAATTTCTTAAGAAGAAATATTCTAAAACTACAAAGTTGACATTCTTTTTTGTGACCAGAGTCAGCCAGTTAGTAAAATAAAATTTTTTCTCACCATTTAATATCAAAACTAGTCTCTGCTGTCAAATTACACTTGCTTGTAAGTTTTGGAGGAGACAGCAAATGGCTGTGTGGTCTATTTTCATAAGAAAAATAGACTATCTTGTGAAATAGGATCATATTTTATAATAACTGAAAAATTATTCTTTTTTGTAATAATTGAAATATCTTGTGAAATAGAATGATATTTTTGTGATAACTGTGAAACAAAAACAAGTTTTTAAGGTGAACAGAAATGAAATTAGAACATATCCATTTACAAAGATATATAACATGTTCATAAGTGTACTTGTAAATTTAAAAAATCATGTCAAATATGCATAATTCAGATTTAGAGGAAATTAATTTGGAATGAGCAGTAACATTTTAGTATGACAATAAAACTACAGTGAAATACTATTATGATGAATTATATTCATTGCAAATTTATTTCTACATATTTGAATTATTTGTATATTCTACTAGTGTCTGTGATACACACAATATGATCAAAATTAAAGTGAATGGTTAAATTTAAAAGAAGAAATAATTATTAATGTAAGATGCATTGACCTTAGTGCTCCCCTTCCCCCACTTAACACAAATATCTCATTGTTCTTACCACTTTCTGAAGCAGTTCTGAAGTCCTCTATAGTGAGTGTCCCTTTGTGGTTGCCTCAGTATCCACAATCAATTAAAAATATGCAAAATCAGTTATGGCAATTTCTGTCTAATAAATATATACCAAACAAGGTAGAGACCAAGATTAGCCTAGGGTCACTGATAGTGAAGTCCCAAAACCCTGTTGGGCCATGCTCAACAATGTCATTGTTTCTAGAAACACATTAGAAGCTGTGCACAGTTGCCCCTCTACTTCTGTACTTATGAGGAAATGGACTAAACTTTCAATCAAGTGTCCATGTGTCTTGTACTTTTGTATTGCTGTCATCATGAGAACTGATGCTGTTTTAGATGCCTCAGGCTGACTTATGAAACTATACTCAGGACATGTACCAAGTGCCCAGAAAATGTCATTTAAACTTTAGGAACTTCCGGCAACCAAGGACCACTTCAGATGACTCTAACCCACAACTGCTTCAGAGAATTCTGCCTTCTCTGCCACCATGCTGGAGTTCCTAAAGAGAGCCAGTGAGATGGGAATGGCATTGGACGCTGTTGTAACCTAACTCAAGCCCCGCCATCCTGTTCTGTACGTGCCGCATTCCTTTGTCCTGTAATAACTTTTTGTTTCCTGTAAATCCCCTTGCACAGCCCCCCAGAGTTGTATTCACAGAACAGGCCTAACCACGAGAGTCACACCCTAATCCTGTACAGACAAAATGTCTGGTCCACAAGATGTGCTGATGAGCAAACTTCCTGTAAAAACAGGCTTGCTTTTTTGGAACAATTTGCCCTTTGCTCCCCCACCCCTTGTGGTTTCTCCCTTTATAAGTCCCCCTAGTCTTAACCTAGTTACACAGCAGTGCAAATCCCACCTGCACTCTGTGTTGCTGGGTAACAGCCTAAATAAAGTGCTCCTTTTCACACAGACATCTTAGTTTTTCTTTTTCCTTTTCTTGTTAATACTTTGATTCTTGATTTTGGGGGTACAACAGATACAAGACCCACTCCTTCCCTCCATAAGCAGCAGTTGCCTTCTCATGCAGTAATTCCAGTGCTGCAGCACAGGCACCTGGTAAAGGCTTATTTACATGGTCTTATTTCCTATTCAGGAGTTTTTAATCTTAGAATAGGCTGAGTTGGTCATAGTAAAGAAAGAGCTGGGGGGGTGGGGAGAAAGACCTGGAAACACTAAGAGCTCCTATCACTGAGTGTTTTTAGCAGGCAGAAGAGTTGCAGAACATCTCAAGAGAGTGGCAGAGAACTGGGAGTGTGGAGCAGGGAGGAGCTAAGAGGGGTGCAATGACAGAACTATGGAAATGTGAGGACCCATAAAACCTATAAAAAGAGGCTCAGAGAGGCTCCAATCTGCTGAAATAGTTCCAGAACTCTCCAAGGGAGCGATAAATTCTGACTGGTAGAGGGCCAACAGGAATAACATAGTCACCGGGAGCTACCAACACCCAGCCTGTGAGGTTACAATAAGAACTATATCAGTAATGGCTAAATGGTGGTACTGCTCAAAACTCAGAGCTATAACTGTAAGACCTGAAACTACTGGCATTAAAATTTCAGAGTTGCTAGCATCAAATGAGCAGCACTACCAATAGGTGATTCTATCTTAATCAGTGAAAGAGCCACCCACTAACAGATGATACCTCTATCATTTCTTCCTAACAATATGTAGAATGCTCAACAGACTAAAGTTTTTCACTCCTCCTAGATAAGTCAGATACTTCAGAGAATTGAAGTAGAAAAAAAAATAAATGGCTCACCATAAACTCAGAGCAAAGAACAGATATAGAAGGTAGCAGTTTATCCGCCTACAAACTCATAAGGATGAACCAATACAGGAACCAGTGTTATAATAGGAAAATCTAACCTATAACTGATGAGTTACTGATGATTCAGCGTGAGCCAGTAGTCATTTTGAAATATATACAAAGCATTTTCTTTCCTTTAACAAGACCTGGTCTAAAAAAAATTTAAAGGAATAAACCTTTATTGGAGCCTGACAGTTGTTTTTATCTGAGCCTAATCAATTCATAAAGGAAAAGAAATGCCAAATCTGGCCTCACTAGCCGTTCTGTCATACCCCAAAATAGAGAAAAATCTGAAAAGCTATTATGAAAGTCACTGTGAAAGTCTCAGTGTAGTGGTACAGGCCTTTGACAGCTGAAAGCTAATCAAAAGACTATTTCTCCCCACAGCTTACCTGCACATTGCTGAATGTCTATTTCTAAGGACATTCCCCATCCAGTGCACCACTTTCAGCCTTCTACAAACATTTACAAGGCATAATGAAAGGTAAAACATAAAGTTTAAGGAGATAAAGCAAGCTCCACAGCCAGAAACAAATATGAAAGGCACTCTTGAATTATCAAACTGAGAACTTAAAATAACGATGATTAGTACGGTAATGAGTTTTAAGAGAAAAAGTAGACAAGGTATAGGTAGAGAGAAATCCTTAGAATAAAAAGGAAATGTAGAAACAAAACACTGTGACAAAAATGGAGAATGAACAGAGTTAAGGAAGAAAGCACTGAGTATGAGGACGTCAAGTCCCTTGAAATAGACTCAGACAAGGTGACGAGTCCACACTGCACTAGCAGGACCCAGACTGTGAGCAAGATCGGCTTGATTCCAAAGCAAATGTTAAATCCTTTTACTGAGTTTATTTTTTCTCTAATTTTAACACAAGCGAATGGAATTTTCAGAGGAATATAAATGTCGGAGTAATACATGTCATATAGGGAGAATAAAAATAAGATTTCAAGTAAAAATAAAGCATTCAATATGGTTGTTTTTATCAAAGAATTATAATTTTCTGTGTTAAAAAATCTAAAAAATAATATATGCCTGATGATATTTATTTCTGAGCAGTGGAATTATACTTGATTTTTTTCTGGTTTCGTTAAGACTTCTGAATTTGTGCATAACTCAGTAACATGTATACCTTAGTCAAGTTTATGTTGCTGATAGCACAATACCAAGGTCTAGGTGAGTTTCTCCCCCAGCCCCTGAGAGGTGGCTTTCGGTTTCCAGTTTTGCGTTTGGTGATTGGCCTTCTTGATGGTAGAGTCCTCAGCTGAGACAGGGCACCACATGTCAAGACACGGATTGTGTACATGTAAGTAAGTGTGTCCTTTGATTCACTCTTTTTCATAAAACCATCAGAATTCAATCATGTAGGCTCCACTAATCACAAATAATCTCCCAAAGGCTCTACCTCTAAGTGCTAAAGTCCTACAAAATTTCCACCCTTACAACAGGTATTTGATTTTAACAGGGAAACCCTAGTGGACACACTCAGAATGTAACAAATCAGAAAATTCTATATGGCTTAGATAGCAAGGTTCAACAGCACTTTAAAACAGCAGTGGTGGAAACAAAACAAAGGAGAGCAAAATCTTAAAAATTAGAACACAACACACCAGTAAGCAAGCCTAGAAGAAAAGATTGAATAAACTGCATTTAAAATCGGTAACATTCTAGTGGTAATGAAATATATTCCACTCCTGAGACTGCAATATTGTTTAGAATTTTACAGTTCAGAGTCAATAATGAATCACAGTAAACATTGTTCTCATTCTGTGCATCTCACCTTCTCCTACTTCATCATCATCATCATCGTCATGTAATAATAATGCTGGGTAATACTATTTGAGGGCAGCTTTGTTTATGCAGGAGCAGATGTAGCACATCCAGCTTCAACAGTTTCTCTTTTCCTTCAGAGTTCCTATGGTTTATGTGTCTCAAAACTGTACGTCAACCAGGTGGAAAATATAACAGATATATAGAGATCAAGGTTTTTTTTTTCATTTTTAAACTTGTCACTTTGGAAGAGAAAATGACTTTTTTATTTTGCAACCCAGATAGGAGGCAAACAGCATATGGCATTGCTGACTGAGCTGCAAAATCAAAATTGGCAAATCCTGGAGGAGAAGAAACTTAGCATTGCAAAGTCAGGCATTGCTGTGCACGCCACTGGGCTTCCTCTGTGCTCTCTTGCTGCTGCTGAGCAGCCCGTAAGGTCCAAGTGACATCAGTCTGATTTCTCAGACAAAGCCAATAGGAAACATAATTTTATCATAAGGAAATAAATGTGTTCACTCAAGGACCAGATGCTTTTCTTGTCTTGTTTTGATGAGGGCACAGATCAAGAGAGAGACTGGTACTAAAATGCAGCATGATGTGGAGGAGAAGAATTGAATTTGTTTTCACTACCACTTGTCCTAAAATTCAACATTATTCAAGATTTAATAGCAAGGACTCACCCATAGTAAGAGTGCTATTCAAATGTTATGCTCATACATCACAAACTGTGAAATGCAACCAGCACAACTATTTTGAAGTGTCTTGACAAAATCTTAAGCATGACATTTGGGTCCATGTGGATTGATTTGTGCATGATGCTGTTTATACATATTCAGATATTCATGTTGAGGTTAAACAATGGAAACCGAAGCCAACTAAATGTGTATTAATTTCAGATTATTTGTTTAAAGATTAATAAAATGTCCCATCAGTCTTATATGGTTATTAAATAGCACACTCACTTCATCAACTATTCAATCATTAATAAAAGGCTTAGGCTCTTGATGGACTTTTGTGGAGTTCCTTGTGCCACCCAATGGGTCCATGTCTGCTTCAGTAGAATTGGGAGGTGGAAGACTGCTAACTCTGAGGAGCCTAAACCTCTTGAAGATGGGATATTTTGTCAACTTGTGAAAAGGCAGGACCTTATGAGGAAAGCAAGGTAGCTCCCTAGGGGACAATTAGATAAAAGTTAACAATTAAACAAAACTGTCAACATCCCATGGTTGTCTGACTTGCTGCCTAAAACAAATATCTTTGCTCAGAAGAACTCCACGCCTTTGTTGTTCCTCAGTAAATCTGGGGGTTTGAGTCAGTTTGGGGCTTCTCTTCATTCTGGCAAAGTCTCTTTACTCCTGACACAGATACTCTCTGTCTCTCATGTCTTCCTTCATTTCTCTCTATCAGGATTTGCTGGGCTTCACCCACCAGATCCTTATGCACAGTATGGCAAGTTAGGGAGAATAGGTAAGAATTAAAAAAATACTTGGAGAAATGCTACTTTGGCCAAAACAACATGTAGATGTATATGGATCCAATGATTGAAATTTTATGAAAAATTTGCACATGAAAAGACAAATCATGAGAAATAGACAAATAAAATAACTTTTCTAAAGAAACAAATTAATGCAAAATTTCTCCAGTTTTTGAACTTTACAAACTTTTGCAGTGTCACACATTAAAAGAAGAAAAACATAAAAAATAATTGAATGATATTTAATTTTTGTGTGCAAGCAAATTAGATTCAGATTAGTGGTCTGAAAGTGTTTAAACATAACTTTTTAATTTTTCTAGAATTTGATTTTGTAACATATAATAATCAACACTGTGTAAAACTTAGTTATTTCCAACTTGCATTCAATCTCTTGGTATCAATATGAAATATTCAGATTGAAGGTAAATGAAGAATTGTAGCTTATAGGTCTAAAAATTAATCTGATACTCTAGAACATTTCCCAAGATTTCCTAAAACATGACATAAATGGTAAATGAAGATGTTTGTGATGCTTCCCTGTGACATATGCTAGAAGATGTACTTATGAGACAGACTGGGAGGACAGAATACAAGAGATGCTCATTTGGTATGTTGGGTCCTATGTAATGTGAGAATTAATAGTTTAGTGCACCTGAAACTTATTGAGAAACTGCTTTGAAAAAAGGTCCAAAAATCAATATAAATCAAAAAGGCAAATGTTAAAGAGAAATATGTAAATATGTTTTTGCATGTGTGTGTTGGTGAGAGACAGAGAGAGAGAGAGAGAGAGAGAGAGAGCAAAAAAAAGACAGACAGAATACATAGGTACTGGAACTGAATGAAGAGTGACTCAAACAAAATCTTTAGACTGTATCTTCCTGTTACAGTCTAAATTGTTTTTTCATAGGTTGTTGTAGAAAGAGTTCTTGCTATTTCCTCTGCAAATCACTGCAGGGAGCACTGATCTACTATATGAAAGTGAAAGTGAAGAAGTAGGCAGCCTCTAGTTACTTAGGTAATCCATTTATAGGATTTATAATCTATTTTTTATTACCCATTCCACATAAACCCATCTGCAGCTAAGAAATAGCAGTTAAGAGCTACACCTTATGTAGTCGAAGATGAGTTTGCGATCCCTTGCTTATTAGTAAACAAAGAAAAATTATTAGGACCAAATGAACTGTAGGAGTCCTCCAACTACATAAAATGATAATTAGAAAGAACAACTAATTTCCCTTCAAATAATATAATGAGAAAGAAAACACACTGCAGTGTTCTCTAGGTCTATGGAAGCATCAGGCCAATAATTTATGTAACTATTTTTGTTAATTATTGCATAAAATTAGAAAAGAATAATAGAAGTCTTTGAGAATCAGTTATTAAATTAAGACTGTTAAAATTTAAACACACACTCTCTTTACCTCCATTTTTTCTTATTTTTTTCTCTCTTGTTTCCCCCTCTCTGTGTGTCTTTTCTAATTTGGTTGCTAAGTTAAAACAATACTTTAAAGATCTGGTGAAGCATAATCAAAGCCAAGAAATTTATTGACTACTCATTCCATCAATTTCCTTCAGCATATAAATTGCTGTTCAAGAGTATTCAAACCTTTTTAGCATCACTAATTGAGAAAAGTTATTGCTTTGGATCTCCTATTATAGTCCAGAATAATAATTTTCAAACTATTTTCTCTGGGCCTGTGTGTTTCACAGATTTCACAAATTTTTTAGTTCACATTTTAAAATGTATATTTCTGTCATTAAAATTATTATAAAAACATTACTGTTAAAAATGCTTACCAGGTATCATTTAGAAACTACTGACACATTGTTTGATCTGTAACAATAGTTGCCATCCTTCCCTTATTGAAGCATCTTTTATGGTTGTTAAGTAAGTAATAAAATAATTTTATCAGTTGCATCTGGCCATTTAGGGCAATAGAATAAAAGCTACATTTTAGTGCAATAGAATAAAATCTAAACTTACATATCAACTATGACTTCCAATCTGAATGTCAATGTTCAAGAAATTAGCCTATTGTTACTATAAATTGTTGATGAATATGTACTATAAATTTCAATTACTAGAAAAAATTTTGTCAATACAATGCTTCTCTCAAAAATCTTTTCCCTAATAATAAGGAGTTTATAGCAAAATTTTACTCATATAAATGTTTGCTGCAATTAACACTCCTCGGGTGAAATTTGTTTTTAAAACATATATTCAAAATCTTTTTTTAATGCTAACTTGCTACGTGGAAATTTGTAATAGGTATACAAGTCTCCCAAATAAATTTTACTAAAGTTGACTTTTAAAGGCATTTGATGTGACAATAAAGCTGTTTTCCTTCCCCATACGGAGTACAACAGCTGACATCTTAGAGTTTCAGCATTTTTTGAGCTTCCAGAAGCATCTATGCTGAGATCTCCTCAGTGGGCCTAGCCAATGACTGAGTCTGAACCAGCTCACAGGTTCTCACGGGGTGTGTTGAAATTTTGTTCAGAACTGCCCTATCCAGCTTCCTTTTCCCTCATCTTCCTTAGGAATTAACCCCTCCCCCCCGAACCACAAAAATACTCTGTGTATCTGCATCCCAAAAGGTCCTGTTTAGATAAATGTTTACATCTACTTTTCATTTTTGGAATATTTAAAAATTACTGAGCAAATTAATACATTGGCAAAATTGTTTCGAACACGAATTTTTTTAAAGTTTATACAGCTATTTTAAGACCTTTTCACATTCTAGTTATAGCAAATCTCGTTTTGCCCACTACAGTAAAGAGAAATGCTATCAAGAATACCAGTTTAATGCTCTGGGGTTTAACTTAGCTGGCTAACGGCCCACCCTGGTAACTGTGAGGTCGTGAGTTTGATCCCAGGTGCACAAAAACAAAACAAAACAAAAACCCAGTTTAATCGTTAGAGTCCACTGTTTCAGTTAGAAATATGAGAATGCTGAACTGTGATTTAAATTTTTACATATTATAGTAAAATCTACCATGGTTCAATAAACTTATATTTTTTAAAAAGGAGAAAACATGTAAAGTTTAGAAATAAAAGTCTTTACTATCAATTTTATAATAGGGAATTCATAGAATGAAATTAATGACAAGCTTTTAATTTTAAAATGTCTATTCATATTTATTTCTTTGCTCTACATTATGAACTTAAAATATTCTGAAGTAGCTCATTGGTAATTCCTATACTGATTATGCTTCAATCCAAAAACCATATTGTCTGATTCAGTCTAGGTGTAGTTTGGTGACAGAGTATCTGCCTAGCAGGTACAAAGCCCTGAGTTTGATGCTCAGCACCATTAAAAAACCCCCAAAAACAAAAAACAAAACAGCAAAAGCTTTATTCTTTAGGATATATATTTTCTCATGTAATCCACTTCTCACTTTTTGTTTTGTTTGTTTTTGAGACAAGTTCTTGCTGTGTAGTTCAGGAGGGCCTTGAAATCACTGTGTGGTCCAGGCTGACCTCTAACTCTTGGCATTCCTCTCGCCCTAGTTTCCCGAGTGCTGGGATTACAGGTGTGTACCACCATGCCTGGCTCACAGTTTTATGCTAAAGTAATTAGCTATCAGAATGTCATAAATATGTTGCTCTACTCATATAGTTTGGGGTTAAATTCTTTAGCTCCATACAGTTAATAGACTGTGTTTATATACTTCTTCTTACAATTTTGAAGGCTGACACATTTTCATGAGTCCTGCATAGTTCCTGTTATTAGTGGACACATTTTATGTGTCCTCCTAGGTTACCTGCTTAGTTCACCTCATTTTTTGTGGTTCCCATTTTATTGTAATCAGAAACATATTAATTGGAAGAAGGTCTTTGGCTCTATATTGTATTTATTGTATACATGCAATCAAGTTGCTATTTACATGCTAATTTATTTTCCCAAGTATCAAAATTCCTAAGTTAAAAGCCATGAAGTGTTTATATGCATAAACATCGTTTCTGAACATGTATTTTAATGATGTTCACATTACTATATGTGAAACCCATATTACAAAAAATAACTCAAAAGACAACAATAAAAACAAGCTAGTTATAGGTGTACTATGAATAAAATATTTAAGGAATCAAGTAAAGGACATTTTATGATCTTAGCCTGTTTCTATATAGATATTTATTGCCAATTACTAATCTTAATCAAAACTTGAAAATTGTTCTAGAAGCATAAGAAGCCTTAGTATATTTAAGAAAGTATGTGATATACAGACTGCCAATAATTCACTAGCTAACATGTTTTGATTTATTTTCTTATTCATTTACTGAGGGAAAATTCCATAAAAGTTTGCAAACTTACTTTTATTCAAAGAACACTGAAAACTACATATCCCTATTATTTGTTATGGCACAGAAAGATCATACTTTTTCCTGTCTGCATGATAAAGTTCCTAAGGTATCTGACAAAACACACTGCCCATTCAGCAATTATGCAATTCCCTCCTGGTGCAATAAATGCAGTCTTTGTGTCTTTATTCTTAGGCTTATTATATTGAGTTAAGAGGATTAATGTACTGGTGGATCTCTATTATTCTCTACACTAGGTCAGGAAAGAAGATTAGTTTCCCAGAGAAAAAATTACAAGACATTGGTTAACATTTGATACTTTTCTGTGTTGTTTTAATTAAGCTATGTTCTTAATTCTAAAGACCAAGTATATTTATAGTGAAATTACTTTGGAAGATGCAGTAAGTGATAGAGACCGAAACTAACAGTGTGTGCCTTGTTCAATCCAGTCCTTGTTTCATTTTCTGTGTTCATATCTTCTGCTACAAATTTTTCTGTGGCATTGATTTCTCCATCTAGCATTGTTTCTCCTCAGAAAAATCACTACATCTCCCATCACAGAGTCCTATTTGTTAAAGAAAATGAATAAAATACAGTTAATCAACATGCATAGGTATCTTTATGAAAATTCTTATAATTCATTAGGTCATTTAATAAAATATTGATCAAGTGTTAAGAGCTTTTCTTTTTTTTAAGAGCCATTCTTAAAACTTTAATATGAATGTGACTTACAGTCATAAGTTAAGTGTTATTTTTTTCTTCAAATACATGATTCACATACACACATCTTCTAGACCCCCTTGGTGATTTCATTCTCTTTCATGTTTTCTACAATCACTGATAACACTCAAATTCATATTTATGATTTATGTTTCTCCCTTGTCCTACAGATCTGTATAGTCAATGGTCTATGATACATGTACTTCACTTTACTGAAATCATCTTACAATAAAAAATGTATTAGGGAATTAATTTTATTTCTCCAAACCATTGTCTCACCTATGGGCTCAGTTCTGCAAAAGTCAACAACCAACAGCTCAACTCTCCAATCTAATTCTGGTCATTACTAGAGATTCTTACTTTAAATTTTGTCTATATCCAAACCATCTCTGATTGCTGTCAGTTCAATCAGTTTTACACATCTAACATTCTTTCTTTTCTTTCTGTGTCAACATATTATTTAAATAGGATGTTACATGGCTTCCCAACCTTTGGGCTTTATTTCTCCAATGTGTTCTGCACACTGGCACTAACTTATTCTTCCTTAAATGCACATTTGACCATATTTGCCCTATTCATTGAAGTATCGACAGTATTTCCTTGCCAGCTATCATCTGTATCTCAAAGCTCTACAAACCTCCAAAGTAATTGCTTCTTTAATTAGACATCATGTTCTAGCCACACCCAAGTTCTTTTCTGAATGCCATCATTTGCATAACTCCATAGCATGGCGTTAAGTTGTACTCCCTCTGAATTAATCTTCTGTGTCGAGAGCTCTTAGAAATTTTCTATTTGTCTAATAATTCCCAGGTTAAAAATCCTTTAAAAGCATTCTCTGTGTTGTGTATATTTATCTTTGCCTTTATTAAGTCATTTATGTTTTGCATAATGCTTATTTGATCACATATCCTATACTGCTAAGACTATAAGATAAGCATTATGGAGATAAAAGTCTTCCATTCTTGGTACTATTACTTTGGTACTGAATTGATTGCTTCATCAACATAAATGGGATAATAACTCCTTAGAATAAATATACAATGAATCAAATCCATACATGTATATCATTGTTCACTTCAACTGGAAGGTTCACATAAGCATTTATGTACATTCTAAAGACTACTGATGGACCATGGGTCGGGGATTTAGCTCAGTGGCTTAAGTGACTGCCTGGCAAGCACAAGATCATGAGTTTAATCCCTGGTACAAAAATAAATAAATAAGTAAAATAAGGGCCATTGATTTGGCATTTCTAATTGTACCATCATATTGTCATTATTCTCTTGCAAGATAGGTATATTGATAAGGACTTTCAATGCAGATATTGTTACAAGTTAAGGTCTACCTTTTACTCCACCTGGATTTTAGGTTTAGAAATATTTCCACTGGAATAGCATTTGCTCCAAATAAATAAAAGGAGAGAAGAATGATGGTAGAACATTATTTTCAATAGTATTTTTTTATTCATCAATAGCTCAGGTGTTTCTCTTTCTAACATTACATAACATTTTCCTTGGTATTAAAGGACAAATATGCTTCTTTTTTTCAGTACCAGAGATGTACAAGAAGGTGACAAATATAATTTCTACACTTTGATATATATCTCAGTCTGACATATTGCAGCTGTTTCAATAAATAATCCAGAGGTTATCTTAAGTGAATTAATGGTGTAACAAAGAAATTAAATCAAGTTAATGGTTGTAAATTGTAATTCCTCCTCAGTCACCTGTACAACAATTTTAAAATGGCAAAAAAGTGAGCTATTTCTATGCCCTCTATCAGTTAAACCTTTTACTAAAAGTAGTTTTACAAATATTAAAAAAAACCTTTTTGTCAGTTTTTATATAACATTGACATAATATCCATAGTATACTTTTGATTTTTAACAGATGAGGAATGCTTTATTGAATTATCCTAAATTACCAAAAACCTGCCTTGAGTTACTAATGTAGTCCTCAAATTTTTATTTTGCCTCACTGTTCTTTATTGCATTTAAAAATTCTTTCCTCCACCATTTCCCCAAACAGCCCACTTAATGATTCTCTTCTTCCTATCTTTTCATCATTTTTTTCAGGATCCCCTTGCCCTGTCCATTATACTAACCCTCAATCTTTTTCTGTATTCTTCTGTATTTTTATCCCTTCTTTGTAGCTCATCTGCTTCTATAACTTCAACTACCATTGCTATTGCTTCCCCAGAAATGAATGAATTGATATCCCCTTTAATTTCAAATTTCTAGATTTACCATAGGAAATTAAAATTTTTTTTAAAATGGTTACTAGAAAAATAAGAACTGTTTTCAAAACAAACTAATAATTTCAAAATAATCTAAGAGTAGAGTAGATGCATTTGTCAATTTACTCTAAAAAAGGAAGGTCAGATGCTTCATTTTAAACAATGCTTCATTATTATAAACTCTGCATGTAGGTTGAATATATATATGTTTTTTAAATTTCATAAAGACTAGCCCAGAAATAAATCCACACATTTACAGTCAAATGATTTTAGACTAAGTTGCCTGGGACACACAATGAAGAAAGGTTAATCTTTATAGTAAATGGTATTGGGAGAATTGGATATCCACACAAGAAGGAAGAAATTATACCCTTGTCTTATACTATAAATAAAAGTGAATATAAAATTAAGATATAGACATGAAACCTGATACTGTATAACTATTACAGGAAAATGTAAGGGTAAGTTCCATAATACTTGTCTGAGCAAATACTTTTTGGCTGACTTTAAAGATAGGAAACAGAAACAAAATTAGACGAAGAGAGTTACATCAAATTAAAACATTTCTGTACAACAAAGGAAATATTCACTAGAGTGAAGAACTACACATAAACTGAAAGAAACTATTTGGAAGCCATATGTTTGATATAAGATTAATATCCAAACTAAAACAAGAAATCAATTTAATAGTAAGAAAATGAAAAACTCATTTTAAAATGGATAAATGATATAAACACATTCTTCTAAAGGCATGAAATATTCAACAAGTATGTGAATAAATGAAAATAAAATGTTTTTTTAATGAAATAAAAGAAATCAGTAGTATAACTATCTTAGCTATCTTTGTGTATATATATATATATATTTTTTTCCAAATTCATTCTTGGGAGCCAGCATCACTCTGATCCTAAAATGAGAGAACTACTCAAAATAAAATAATACAAAACAAAACAATAGGATAATCGCCTCAATTAGCATAGTTATAAAAATCCTAAATAAGATATTGGCAAAGTGAATGTATCAATCATTTCAGGTTTCATTCCAGGGATGAAAGGATGGTATACGATATACACATCCATAAACATAATACATTACATAAACAGAAAGAACAAAAAAGCCACATGATCTCATCAACAGATTAAAAAGCTTTTGATAAAATCCAACATTATTCATGATTTAAAAAAGTAAATAGGTAAAGAGGGACTCTACATCAATCTGATAAAATCTGTTTATAGCAAATAAACATTCAGCATTATCTTTGTGTGTGTGTGAGAACCAGGAATCAAATTTAGGACATCATACTTGCCAGGCAGGTGCTGCATGGCTGAGTGATATCCTTGGCCCCTTCAGTACTCATTTTTAATGAGAAGCTGAAAGTACTCTTTCTGGAAGCATGAATATGACAAGGATATCTATTATTGTCTTAGTTACTTTTCTCTAAGTGCTCAGACAAAATGCTCAACACTTAAAATTAAGGAATGAAAGGTTTATTTAACTCACAGCTTGTTTCAGTCCGTAATAAACTGGCTCCAAGGCAGGGTGGCCTAAGAGACAACAGTTCGTGATGGCAGAAGACAGTAAAAGCAAAGAGACAAAAAAGGAGAATAACAAGCCTCTCTCTCTCCCTTGTAGTGTATGCAGGGTACCTGCAGCAGAGCAGGTGTAGCTCTTGCACCATCTCTGTGCCCCCCTCCTGTAAGAGCTCAGTATGTTTACAAAGTGAGGACCCCGGGCCCCTGCTAAGTTAGCTGAAAATGGTGTAACTGTTTTCTAAAGTGAAGGCATGAAAACAAGAGTTCCAGGTTTAACAAGAATTCAAGTTATCATTATTTGCAGATGAAATGATCTCTTACATAGAAGACTGAAAAAATTCCACCAAAAGAATTCTACAAATAATAATCAAATTCATCAATATAGAAAGATATAAAATTAATAGAGAAATCAGTAACATTTCTGTACATAAATAATTAACTCATCAATAAAGAAAGTAAGAAAATAGCATCAAGCAAAATTAAACAGGAATTAACCTAAAGTAGTGAAAGATTTGTACAGAGGAATTTATATAGCTTTGGTAAAGGAGATCAAAAAGATTATCACAAAATGGAAAGTTATTCCCTGTTCCTCATTAAGTAGAACCAAAATTGTCAAATGGCTCTATGTTCAAAACTAATATACATATTTAATAATTCTCAGTCAAAGCACCTATAATATTCTTAACATCAAAATGAATCAAATATCTAAACATTGAAACAGAAAATTTAATCTGCTGAAAGATAAAATATGGAAAACTCTTGAAGTCATAGGCATACACAGATTTTGGAACAGGACACCAGTTACAAAACAAATAAAAGCAACAGTCAATAAATGGAATTATATGTAAAAACTTCTTCACAGCGAAGGAAAGAGCAGAATAAATGGAACATACAGAAAGGAAGCTACAAATCAAACAAAGAGAAAATATCTAGACTATATAATGAACTGAAATAATTAGACCCCCCAAATTAAAAGACTCAGTCAAAAATGGACTGCTGAAATCAATAGATTTTTCTTAGAAGAAAAATAAATGTGTGAAAAACATTAAACATGGCCTATCATTAGAGCAATGTAAATTAAAAAGACACTGAGAGTTCATGTTATGATAGAAAGAATGACTATTATCAAGAAATTAAATAATAAATACTGGCTAGGATGCAGTGAAAAGGAACCCTTGTACCTACTACCTACTAGGAACAAATGTAACCTACTACAACCAGTATGGAAATCAATAAGGAGATTCCTGAAAAACAAAGACAGAAATTCTTATTTGACCCACCTATTCTCCTTCTAGATATCTTCTCTAAAGAATTAAAGGCATCATATTACAGTGATACATACATACAGTTATGTTTTGTGTCTAGATGTCCCCCAAAATTTCATGCAGTGATAGTATTTTCAGAGGTGGCTGAATCTAGAGTACGTAATTTTTTGTACTGCAGTTCTGGGACTAAGGGTGATGGGATGAAAGGATAGGTGATTTAGTGACTGCTGGATCAGTCCACAGATTGGACTGGCATCATCCTAATCCTGGTGGACTGGATAGAATATCAGGGACAGGAAGAGGCTTGTTTTGCCCTCTCCCCTTGTTGCTTTTGCTGTCTTCTGCCACCATGAACTGTTGCCCCTCTCTCATGTACCACCTTGCCTTGGAGCCAATTATGTATGGCCTGAAACCTCTACAAACTGTAAGCTAAATAAACCTTTCCCCACTTAAATTTGAGCATAGATATTTTGTTTCCACAATACAAAAAGTAACTAGACCCATACCAATATTTATTGCAGCACAATTCTTAATAGCCAAATCCTGGGAACATATCTATACCAATCAACAGATGAATAAATAAAGAAAATGTGATATACACACATAATAGAATACTACTAAACTCTAAAGAGAAACAAATTTGAATCATTTGTGAGAAAATAGATGCAATTTGGAAACTTAATGCTCAGTGAAAGAAACCAGACAAAAGGATTTAAATGCTACATGATTTTTGTTGTATGAGAAGTGGAAAGTATAGATAAAGAGGAAAATAAAGAGATTAAAGGAAGCTAGGAGTTAGATTTTTGCAAATAGGAAGAGGGGCAAGGATGCAGGCTGTGGGGAGGAAAAGGGAAGAGGATGTAAACATCTTTAAAATGTGTCACACACACGTACACATTTTAACTGTTCCTTGTGAATGTAAGCATTATTTGTCACAAATATGAGCTTAACAAAAAGATAATGAAAATTGGAAAAAGTAATCTAGAGATGGAAGGAAAGAAATAAAAAGAATTAAGATATGTTAAGTCATGTAACTACTCCCTAAGATGAATGTAAATATTATATATTGCAAATATGTACTAATAAAAACAATAAAAACTAATACTGTTATACTAAAGGCATGTATCTAGGTATCTATAAGTGTGTGTTTATATGTATACTTATCTATGTGTGAAACTTTATTTAAACAATGTAATGAAGAAAATTAGTGATTCTAATTTTCTCTGATTTTTGAAATGACTTGTAAGAAAATTACTTATGATTTATGATAAAATCTTACTTTTGTGGTACAGTATATTATTTCTTTTTTAAATATACAGGAAAGCTATGGAAATAGATTAATTACAAATATTTAAAAAAAAATTCACATCATGATTTTAAAACCAAATGTCATTTTCCCCACCATTTTGTAATAGTGAGTAATAGAAACTATGGGGGAGCCTTCATTTTACTGGTTCTTCAATTTCATTATTTGTGATTAGAAGTGAACAGAGACATAAATGTGCTCTTAAATGTCCTTCCATTGGACACGCATGCCTGTGACTCTGATTATGTTTAATTCACCTCAACTTTATGTTTCCTTCAATCTTTTTCTTCCAATTATAAAATTATTTCTGCAGTAGCTCTTCTTCCAAAGAACTAGGAACAATCAAGAGTACACACTGTTACCCATTCAGAATGCCGGAGTTGTGCAGTAACAAAGGCAAACTTAGGATACCTATTTGTAAGTCAACAGGCAGTTTCTTACGCTTAGAAATCAGCTGGAGATTTAGGTGGAAAGAGGCAATATGAAATTAGACTGAGAGATTGACAGCAGGGATGGGTCCTACTTTACTTGCTCTTTCTTCAGTCCTTTCAGAAGTGCCCTTGCCTTTGAAAAGCAGGAAACTGAATTAAAGCCTCAGGCTATTTCTAAAATTAATAGAGAATTTTCCCCTTCCCATTTCTCCCACCATCTTGCACTTTCCTTAGAGGCTAACTCTGAAGTGTGCTCTGATTCAGTGGAACTAAACTACGAATTAAAAAGATGTAGTCATCTCAGCTCTCCTTCTAGTGTGAGGATTAATTAACAGTGGCATGGCATAGAAAAAACAGAGATCTCATTGGAGCGGTGTTGGGGAAAATTGCAGTCATTTACCCGACTGACCTTTGCTTAGTGCTTCATTAGCTATCACTTACTCTTCCTTGTAGATAATTCTTTAATTTTCTTCACTTTTCTCATTGGTTAATAGTTAATGCCCTTTGATTAAATATCTCTTTATCAAAGAGTTTTTCCCCAAGTCTTGACCTGGCAACAACTCCTCTGAAGCAACATGCTTTTATTGTGTGCTATTTATATTTGAACTGACAACAGAATTGAGTTGTTCTTCAAATTGGATAAGCTCTGAGTGCCACCCAAATGGTATTCCACAGCTTTGGCACTGTTCACAATTCCAGCATAGTGGAACAATGCTGCGGAGGTAAGGGGACTGTTTAAGTATGAATAAGATTAAAATTTCCCATCGGATTCACAGAATGGAGTCAGAAATAGATTTTATTATAAAAAAATGAAGAAAACATTGTTTCTTAAAACCTGATTTTGTGGTCAAGTGGTATAACAGCAATGAATGTTATATATTAAAAGGAACTTTGTAGATAAAGTATCTTTTTATTTACAAAATTCACACTTAATCAAAACCATTTTAATACTTGAAAAATAAAGAATTATAGCATTTGTGCTCTTATCTTGCTGTTTTTGAAGAAATGTTGCAGTGGAGTACTAGTCACTGAGCTTTTTGCATTTCTAGCTTCTAGAGAATGAGAAATTAATTTTATACCAGACTTTGTAACCAAATCAAATTTTAAAAATACAATTGACTCCTCTGTAACTATTTTGTTTTGCCAAGTGAGAAACAACCAGGATAAGAAGGGTGTAGTTTCCAAAGTTACAAATATTTAAGAGAGTACTTACTTTCACAGTGATGTAAGTACTGATTTTACACTTGGGTAACCTTGAGAATGAGAACTGCTTTAAATTTTCTCCCCCTAAATTTTCATTCCTCTCACCCTGGTCGCTGCCATTTGACCTACTTTTTTTGTTTGTTTGTTTGTTTTAAGATTACCATTTATAAAAGCAGACTTGTTTTTGAAATGAGGTGAATACATTAGTATTTAGAATTAGAACATCTTGCTCACATAAACAAAATTGCTGTCTTGCTGTTCATTTATTGACAGTTACTTTTCTCATGAGGTGATACTGTGATATGTTACTGGTTTGAATTAATGATGCAAAATAGTCCATGTAGATATTTCAGAAAATGAATATTTGAAGATCTGCTTTGCCTATGACATCTTTATTTTAATGGAAACCCAAAAGAACACTTAATAATATAAAATATTTTGAAAAACAAGATGAGAGTTCACTTAGTCAGTGTGCAGTCATACAGACTTGCTTGAAACCAGAATTGTCTCTGTTGCTCAAAAATCACTAATTTTTACCATGTGAAAAAATTCTATGACAGTAAACTTGTTTTTGGATGCATATATCAGTTGTATTTAAAAAAATAAAATATTTAGATCACATTATTCTACATCAAACAGCATTAAAAATTAGACTATCTGTAAATCTAAATAGTAAAATCTCTGGTAAAGCACAAAGCAAAGAAACTGGCTAGAGTCCTTTACCATAAAGGGTAAAACCAAACTGTAATATTTGCTAGGCACTACAAGTGCAGTGCTTTGGCCCATGGAATTAAAGGTGCCAATACAGTGTCTTAGTTTATTGTAAAATTAGAAAGAAACAATGAACACAACTCAGCTGCATATATTTATAGCATAATTTAAAATATAATTACTGCTGTTTTTTTAATTAAAGAAGGAGACTTTACAGTCCCTAGTGTCAATGAAAATCATAAAGCGGTCAGGCTAATGACCCCTGGAGAGATTTATCTATCTAGTGGGAAGCAGGTCACATGCCTATTTGTTTGGCTGAGTGCTGCTAGAATTTGGAATTAAGGCCCAGTTTAAGAAGTGGAGTGAATGTCGTATGTCAACAAAGTAACAAATTATATTATTAATGGTGGTTAGAAATTACAAATCCTGCTAATATGTCTGAATTTACACTGCAGTTAAAGGAATCATTGCTTTATTTGCATCACTGCCAAACGCTCTCAATACATTCTCAATTATATTCCTGGTTAACTTCTAGGTTAGGTTAATCTAAACTGTGGAAAATGCTGACAAGCCGGTTTTCCATGCATTAATTTATTCTTTTATATTTAAAGTTTGATGTAGCTGCAATGTGTCTCTACTACTGTGGGATTCTCAGTTAAATCTAAATTTTTGTTACCTATTTAAGAACAGGTTTTATCAAGAATATTGGTTGGTTATGTGGGGCTATTGTATCAAAGTACCACAATTGGTTCAACTAAACATCATAAATTGATTTCTTCCCATCACTAAGGTTGGGAGCTCAGGATCAACATATTTACCTGTAACTCCAGATAGGACTACCCTTAATGACCTTTTCAACATAATTACTTTTTCTCTCTTTTTAAAAATTTTATTAGTACAGTAGTACTTCAGTTCATGAACTTAATTTGTTTTATGATTATGGGGAAGATGGCAGTGTTTATGTTTGTGGAGGGAAGATGACACCCAATGTAGAGTTTGTGAATGGAACAAAATTTTATTTAATGTTTCTGTTTGAGACCAAATTGTTTGTGAACTGTAGAGTTTATGACCTGAGGTAGTACTGTGTAGATTTACAGTATATAAATATTACACTCATTGTGGGGAAGTGATATATATATATATATATATATATATATATATATATATATATAATTTTTTTAACTTATTCCTTTTTTTTTTCTTTCCTTCCTCTTCTCCCTCCTCATCTTTTGGTCCCTTTCATCTTTGCAATAAAAATGTACCTCCTTGTTTCCTATTATCTTTTATTTTGCTTATAACTTATTTACATTTTGGGGTTCTCATGTAAGAGAAACCATAAGATATTTATACTTGTGTGTCTGATTTATTTCCCTTAACATTATGGTTCTGAGGTACATCCATATTCCTACAAATGACTCAAATGCATCTTCTTTGAATGCAGAGTAGTACTCCATTGTGTATGAGTATAACATTTTGTGCCTCCATTCATCTGCTGATGGATATGATTGCTTCCAAGATTTCACTATTATGAATTGTTCTGCTTGTGTTTATATACCCAAGAGTAACAACTACAATTAAGCATTTGCATGCATATGCATTAATATTATTAGCAAAGTAATTTACAAAAAGACATTAGAAATTAACTCAAATGAAGAAATGCTAATTATTGCTTATTCATTCAATATAGCTCTATAGCAAGGAAAATAACAAAGAAGATGGACATTCGGTGAAATTCATTCACTACAATACTGAAGTTGCTTTCTTTTAGGACTTGAAATGCTTCTCTCCAAGCTGTTCTTGACTTGATGGTTTGTTTTGAGAAGTCTGTCATGATTCTGATGGGTTTTCCTTTATAGGTGATTTGTTTCTTTTCCCTGATAGTTTTTAATACTCTGTTCTTGTGAATTTCTGGAATCTTGATTATTATATGACTGGGTGTAGATTTATTTTGGTTATGGATGGCTAGAGTTCTATATGCCTCATTTATCTGTATACTACATCCTTTCCCCATATTTTGGGAAGTTTTCTGCTATTACTTCTGTAAATAGGATTTTAATGTCATTTGGGTTGATCCCTGCTTTTTCACTGACAATTATTATTCTTAAATTATTTTTGCTTTACATCATTTTGCAGTCATTGAATTTTTGTTCCCTGGTTCCTTGTTATTTTTAAGAGATCTCTCCTTTCACTATTGCAAGCTGCACACCTATCTTCAAAGGTGTGAAAGTTCTGAAAGTCTATCTTCAGTTTTTTTCAAGTGATTTTGCCAAATTTCAATGGAGTTTTAATTTCCTGGATATCTTTTTAAATCTGTTTCATGCATTCTAAATCTCTCATATATTGTTCATTCATGGTTTCCCTCATTTTCCTATGCTCCTCTATTTTTTTAAATCTATGTCTACTTTAGAGACCCTTAGCAATTCTTTTATTATGTTTTTCATTTTTTTAAACTTGAGATAGTATTTCTGTTCTAATTTCTTTTATAGCCACATGAAGTTGTCTCTTTACTTCCACTGCCATCACTTCAGAAACTTCAGGCATGTGACTCCCGATTTTTTCCAAATTTTTGTCTCCTGGACTTGTTCTGCTTGGGGTGGAGACCAGGGACTGCCTTTTGCATCTTCTTGACAGTTTCTTTGGAGGGCAGTGAGTTCCTAGGCACTTCCTGCATTGGCTACAATTTCTACCGACTGTTTGGTTCTGTGTTTCGACTGTGACTGTTTGGTTCTCCTGGGTCCTCCTAACCAGTGCTGACTACTAGTATCCAATGGTGGCCACTAGGTGCTGTGGTACAAGGCCAATTCCAGAATTCTTAATATTAGTCAACGAGAGGAATAGAAATGGTGTTTTACCGTGATTTTGGTTTGTATTTTCCTAAACATAGAGATTGAACGTCTCTCATACTGGTAATTCTTTGTTTGTTCTTCAGTGAAATGCCTGTTCATTTTCTTTGTCCATTTTTCTATGAGGATAATTTTTCTTTTTTTGTTTTTTAAAGAGAGTTTCTTTGCTTACAAAACTTGTATTTTCTATTTAGTTGTATTGTTGTTGTTGCAATATCTTCTACCAGTTTTACTTTGTTTTCTCTTACTTTGTCTTTTAAAAATGTAGAAACCTTAATTTAAATGGACAAAATGATCAATCATGTCAAATAGTTGGCAATTATTCTTTCTTGCTTGAAGCATGTTCTTTATTTAGAGGTCAGGAAGGTATTCACCCATAATTTCAATTAAATATTTAAAGCTTTGTTTTTGATAAATTCATACTGTATCTGAATTTTCCTGTATGTAAATCATCAGGAAGAATTTAATTTCTTCATTTGTTTACATATAAATGATAAATGCCATCATTTTCAGTCATGGAATTGTTTTTAGTTGCAGATTTATTTTGTATTCCAACCTTGTCACATATCAAACTGTTTATTATATTTAATCTGTTAACTTGCAAGACCCAATATAATACTAAATCTGTTATACTTGTTATAGCTTCTTTGGAGCTTCTAAAACCTAAAAGGGTAAATCTTCAGTTTAGTTATTTTCTGTAAAATATATTAGCCACTCTTGATCCTTTAGTCTTCCATATATATTTTAAAATTGACCCATCAACTTTAATAAGAGATTTTGTTGGAATTTCTTCCTATGATTGTGACACAGAAAAGAAAAAAGGTATGTAACTTTAGTCCTGTAACATATTGTGTCGGGTGCAATTGCTACTTAGATATACAGTCTTTAGAAAATATATGCTTAAATTATATTTATTTTGAGATTTAAACTTTTGTTTACAATATTAAAAAGAAAGATTATAATTTAAACTTTGCAGTTTTCCCCATTATCGTGGCTTTAGAATTGTGAAGATGTTGAGTGATGTTGTTTCAGTTTTGCTTTACAGTTTTAATGTGCAACTTTGATTGAATTTTATTCATTTCTTTTTAACTCATAACTATTTACCAGGAGGGATTGTGTTTTGTGCAATAAAAGCTTTGGTTCATTTATTTAATTGAAAATTAAAAAAAACTCTTCTTTTCCAAATCTTAATATTTTATTTGGAAATATCCAAATTAATGAATGAATATGCAGAACTCTACTCCTATACATGTAGAAGAAATATTTTGAAGCCTAAAGAATAACTTAAGTAAGCACATATAATGTTGCAACAGCAGCGTGGCTTCATTCTCTTATTCCTTTACGTTTTAACTGGTTATAAGTTGGGTAGCATGCAAATTGACAGCAGTAATTTACAGGACAGAAACCAAATAATCAAAGAGAGTTTGGATGGTTTCTTAAAGTATTCTATTTATTCAAGATACAGAGCTTAGATATGGTGGCTGTAAAATTGCTGTATATGTCTGTTATTTCATTGTTTTTGCATTAGCAAAAAGGTTTTTGAGAATTTTTTTTTCAGTTTAAATTTGTTCAAGGACATAGAAAGTTCAGGCATTTAGTATTCCAGTACAGTGCTCTTTGTTCTGTTAATCCTTTTTATGCTGAGAAGCTGGAATATGAAAATGTTCTAAAAAAAGGAAACAAACTCAAATGGTTGTTTCTTGTTTTGGTTTAATCCCATTATAATACATCACCAATAAGCATGGTGGTTAAGATAATAAGACCCTGAACTACCCCATTTATGCCTGAAATTCACTAAGACATCAATTCAAATGTGCATTAAGTGAAAAAAAATTGTTATAAAGCACAAAACAAAACCAAAAAAGGATTCAAATAAAAGGACAATTTTTGTTCCTTTTTTGGACCATATTCTTTGCTTGTTAGAGCTTTGCTTGGTTTTAAGCTTTCACCTTGAAATTAAATCAGTTAGAAGAAACTGAATTCTGGGACTTGAGATTTCCTCATTCAGAAGTCAGTAAACTGAAGGGAGGGAAAAGCAAATTTCATAATTAAGAAAGTGAAAAATTCTTACCTGTATTTGAGGTTATACACAAGATCACACCACAGACAAAAAACTGAAATGACAGCAAGTCAACAGCAAAACAGGACATACTGCAGACAAATTATGTCTCCAGTACAGATGAAATCAATTTCATGCACAGTTTATTAGTGCTGTCATAGATGGTCTGTCCCAAGACAAAATCTAAGTGAACTGAGATACTTGCCTAATGCTGTACCTAGTAGTATCTTGAGGTATGTTTCTTAAATTTACTGGCTCCCTAGAGGGCTTGTTAAAAATACAGATTATTTTACCCTTCCTGTGATCTAGTAAGAATTTACTGTGTAAGGAACTTGGGAATCTATATTTATTATTAATTTAGTTTGGAAAAAAATCTAGTTTAGAGGGAGATAGACTGAGTATCAGTATAGCACCACTGAAGTGTGTGTGTGTGTGTGTGTGTGTGTTCATGGTACTACCTTACTGAGAGTAACATTTTAATTTTTAAGAGTGTATCACCATAAAAACACACAAAACTGTATAAAATACATGCTTAACAGTAAGCCTATTGCAATTATTTTCCTAATAACTGTAATGATGGTTCTTTTATTTCTTTTTGATTTATTCATATTTTTTGTTGGGGTCCATCCACATTGCAATGAAGTTGAGGCCTTTCCACAAGCTAAGTAGAGGGCATTAGGGCTTCTTTACCCTATGGAAGTTCTAAAGTTTTATCTTCCTAGGATGAATAGAAAATATTAATTTAAAAATGCAGGTTTTATTTATTTCCTTCAAAATAGCCAATGTAAGAAAACTTCACATGTTTAATTTTCTATTATTAAGAATAGTAGAAAATTGTTTAAAGAGGCATCAGTAAATAACCCAACAAGTCCAATAGTTTTAGGATGCATCCTTATAGATAAAACTTTGTAATGAAGATTTACATTTAATGACATATATAACAATTGCATCGACACATTTTTCTTTGAAGGTAAAGTATTTTGCACATGTAGCTTGTTTGGGAATTGTGCTGTCTGTCAGGATGTGTATACTTTATAGCAAGATATCCACATTCTTTCATGAATAAAATAAGAGCAACAACAGTTTGTGGCTAGCTTGAAAGCACACACTAGTCAGTGGAAAAGCCAGGAATAAGTTAAATATTTCTCACTGACCATTTGGCCTCTTCTGGAAATGTGTCTGTACTTTGCTCTAAGACAATTTAGCCCCAGAGAAATCCACATTTCTTGCTTTGTTGTCTATAATAGCTCTTTCCTTTCAACGCCATGGGTGTCAAAATTGCATTTGAGGATGATTAGTCAAAGTAAGTGCTTTTCCCTCTATATTTTAATCTTTGTAGAGCATTTCCACAGCAGCCACGGTGAGGGCAGATGCTCCATAGCACCAAGCTCATCTTTTCCTCCTCCTGTGACCACCTGCTTCCTGCCTCAGCACTTGGATCCACCTCACGGTCCAGCTGCTTCCCCTGTTCCAGGCCCCATGGCTCCCTCAGTCATAGCACAAGTGCTGTGTGAGCAGTGACCCTTGTGGCTTTCCTGTCACCGTCCAGCTGCCTTCAGCCTGAGCACTGCCTTTAACAGATTTCCCTCACATTTCTCCTGTCAGCCTGACACTAGACTGCACTACTGTACTGCCCTCATCGATTTTGCTTGCCTCCTGCCTCTGTTAGGAGCTTTGGAGACTCTTTAACACACTCTATCTGCCCACCGATGCCAGGACATTGAACTAGGCAAGTAGAGTTGTCTGCCTCCTTGAGTCCCTTTCTCATCTTGGAGAGGAAATACCATTCTCAGAGAAGAAAATGAAACACGAGGGTTTCTCCAGGACACAGTTGACAATGTTCAACTAAACTTCACCGAAATTTGAATTTTGTTAAAATAAGCATTAAAATATGCCTACCTCATACTTAATTTTAATGCAAAGTTTCTCTTTCAGCAGGCCTAGAACACAAGCATTATAAAAAATAGGCAGCATAATCACAATAGAAAAATCACCACAAACAGAATGAAAACACGTGAGTCCTGGATTTCTATTCCCTCTCTAACTTTATCAACATTTCTAGCTTCAGGGAGTCTTTTCGCTGATCCAGCTATTAAATGTCTTCTAAAAAAGCATAAATTATAAAATTTTGTTGCCTGAGAATTATCCACTTAGGCTTAGCCAGTTTAAAGGTTTGAATAAAATGAAGATATTCAACCTTTAACAAAAATTGATAGCACTTAATTCTGTTGAAAGATATATTTTATGTCTGACAGTGTTATAAGAATAACAATATTTTGAAATGGTATAAAATAAGACAAAAATCTCTCTTAGTAAAATTAGTTGCATCTTAAAATGTTCCCATTTGTGGATATATGTAGACAATAAATTCACTCTTTACTGCTTTTTTTCTTCTTTTATTCTCATATGCACAGAATTGTGCATTGATAATTCTGCCATACTTTTTACAATTAAATCATAATTTATATTATAATTTAAGTTAAATTTTATTTTACATAAGGTTTCATTTTACTTTAGTCTATCTTAGTTTTAAGTGGATATATTGTATTAATCATGTCATACATTGTGATTTTTATTCCTAGTTTTCATAAATAAATTTAAGATCATAGATATTTTCAAGGTTTTGTCAAATTATTTTACATATAGCTCCTCATTGTTGAACATATAATTTATATTTTCTCAAAAGTCTTTAAGCAAAACAGCTTCCTAAAAATAAAAAATTATAGGATGAAAAAAGCACCTGAGGAAAACAAAGCATTACTACTTTTTTGTTTCAAGATTGAATATTATTCTATGTGTATTGGCTTTTAGTTGTATTTGCTAGTTTGCAAATTGTCTCATTCCTTCCATCTTTAAGATTTTTGATGAAGGACCTGCATGGACAAGTTTAGCTGATGGAGAACTGGCATAGTCTATGCACATCGATATTTCATAGTTTGTTAAGGTCTTGCTTGCTAGATTGAGCTTGGCACAAGTGAGGCTTTGATATCTAATTTAAATATTCTTGATTATGACAGAAACTAGACCTCCTTCATATGTTCACTTTTAAATGAAACTGTCTCCCTGAATTCTGGTGTGCTCTTGGTTTTTATCATACCTTTTAAAGTGAAAGAGATGAAAGGCAGGTAATAGGACAACACTTGATGAATATAGGTCAGGCAGACCTGTTATCCACTAGGAATCTAAAAATACCTTACACATTTGACCACCATATTTAACATTGTATTAGTTGTATATTCAATCAAAGAGATAGTGTTCAGTGATAACCAACCTTTGCTGTAATCCATTAATAAGAAATGTTATCTAATCATCTTGATATGTTTTCCCTCTGAAGAAATCTTTCAGATACAATATTATATCTGTGATCTAAAGATTCATTTATGCTTACACACTATAGTAAATCCTGGATTTATGAACAAGTTCTTTTCAGAGACAATGTTAGTAAGTTGGCTTACTGGTAAGTTCAACAATGTGAGTCTTATATGAATGAGTATTCATAATATGAGGTCCTTTGGTATCTGTGAAAATTCACAACTTGAATGTTTGTAACTCGAGGACTCACTGTCTTATCACTTGCTTTTGTGTTGTGTTGATTTTAAAGTGTTTAAATTACCAACAGCAAAGAATAGTAATTTTTAAAAATAAGTTTTTATGATACATGAGTTATGCTAACATTTACCTGAAAAACAGAACAGCATGTTTTCGAGCACCATATTTAATCAGCTAGTCCTCTTAGCATGTGGCCTCTCTAATCTAGCACCTTATCTTCGGATGTGCTTTTGAATGTTTTAAAAGAATACTGGGTATGAGTCTCTCAGAAAATCAACCTGTTCCTATTTCATCATTTTAATTGCATCTGATGCAACCACAACTTGAACTGCAAAAGTCAGTGGAAAACTCCACTGCCGCACGCAATGAAGCTTTCTCCAGATATTCACCTTGAAAAATTCTCCAAGAGGCCAACACAAGAGGCTCATTATGCAGAAAAACAAGAGCATGACTATGAGTCTATTCTGGGCATTTCAAAGATTAGCACCTGATTTTATTTGCTACAGAATATGATAGACATGAAGAATTTCCAGAAAGGAGATACAGTTAAATAAGAAAGAAAATGATTTACATATTGTTTTCCTCATATCTTTAAATTAATCAAATTTATTGGCATATTTTAAGTATACATAATGATCACCTTCACCATAGGCAATTTGTACCTGCACATAATATATCTTGCTTACTTTTTTTCCTCTATTCTCTGACCCTCCCTTTAACCCTGCTTCACCTCCTTATATGGGTGTACAGATTAATAGGTTTCATATTGGCAGATTTGTATGTGTACATAACCCAGCTTAATTATTTCCACCTCCACTTACCCTGCCACACTCTCCTTGGTTAATATATACAGTATTTTGGGGTGAAGGTGTTTCATATATAATGTGATTTGATCAAATATTTTCCCCTTTTAGTCAGGAAAAAAGATGAGGAAATTAAGACTCTTTTAATAATGAAATTCAAAGTTTATGGAAGTTTTGCAATTGAGTCAAAATGAATTAATCTTTGACAAAGGGGATTTTTCTTTCTGTTTCAAGAACTGCAATAAAGGAGTGATATGGGGTGGAGCAGGGGTGTGTGTGACAGAAGGGTCTTGAGTGCAGGTGACCCTCTCTCAGATTTCCTTTATCTCATTCTGTAATAATGCACTCAGGAATTTCCAATCTCAGCTTCTTTGCCCTGTTCTTACCTTTCTGTCTGTCCTTTCACCATTTCTATCCAGAGTGAAACACTGTTCTGACAAAATTGGCCCTCATGCACTACTTCAAAGAGATATCCATAGATAGGTACAACTGCTTTACTGCTTTTTGGTGTTAAGAGTCAGAAAAAATCGGCTTACCAGAAGCCTCAGACCAGGGGTTTAATTTTTTATAAAGCAGACATTTCTGGTAGTGATGATTGTCCATGATTTAAAATAATGTTCATGCTAAAGATAAAACTAGGCAAGGAAATGTGCTTATACATACTTTCCTGGAAAAGGATTTGTTATTAAAATAATATATTTTATATGCTACTAGAAAGAACATAAAATGTAATACAAAATCTATGTCTAAAATACTAAATTACTCCTTGAAATTAAAATTGTATAAAACATCACAGACCATAAATATTGCGAAATACTGACCAACCTTAATATTAATAAAAGGAGAAGAAAGAATCCCTAAATATCTCTTCAACAGGGAAATGAGTAAATGAATGATTAAGCTGACATGTGGCCCTTATATCATGTTCTTGGACATTTTTAAGTTATAGAAAATTGCTGTAATTCAAGTGTAGTAAAATTAGTAAATAAAATTGCAGTGCATATAATCTTGTGGCAGACATTACTAGGTGCCTGTAAAATACTTAGTTTATTGCATTTCATGCTGATTTGAGGGTGGCAAATATTCCAATAAGCATAATATTGCTAAATCTCTTTAAGATAGTAGTCAGCAGATGACATGCTTGTGTGGACTTTTAGGGAACATGTTCTCCTGAATATACACTGCATCATTTTCTTTGATGCTTCCTTCATCACAGAGTGGCTAAGGTAAGGTTGCATGAATGCAAAACTGAAAGCAAAAGATGGAGGAAGAGAAACAGAAGAGGCATGTGTGCTAACGGTTCTCTATCAGTGTTGGATCATCTCTGTGTTGTTTACCACACCAAAACAAAATGCAACCATAGCAAAAATAGGAAAATAAATTAAGAAAATTAAAGAGATGAATTAAGCCATTGTAATCAATTTTCACTGTATGGTGCAGAACATAATCCTGAACTGACACAGATATCAATTCTGATTATAAACTCACTAAATAAATAAATGAAAGAATCATATTAAATACTAGCTGCAGTAATTTATGCATATTGTAAATGTCAATAATTTAAACAATATTATCCTCTGTGCATTACACATTTTAACTATGTATAAAGATCATACATTTATTTTATCAGAAACAAGAAGTAATTGTAGTTATGTTAAAACTAAAGTTCTTTTTTATTTTTAAAGAGGGTAAAGCTAAACATAACAAAATGGAACAAAATAGATCATACGATAACAATGCAAGAGACATAGATTTCAAAGCAAGACAATTGGAGATCTTCACTGTCTATCACGTTGTCTCTTGTTTTCTTCCAAATAGTTGTCCATATCTTCACATATGATGAATTCATACAAAACAAAATAGTACAGAACTGATCAGAACAGGATGATGAAAGCATTTTAGTTCTTCAAGACAAGACAATGGGAAAGTCAACAACAGCTGCTATAATGTCTCTCATTCTCTTCAAAATAGCTGTCCATACCCTCATGTATGTTGAAATTAAACAAAACAAAACAAAACAGACTAAAATCACTCTGAAGGAAGAATAATAGTATTGCTGGATTTCCCATCATGATGCCATGGAATCAGCACTGGGTACCTTAGTGTCTCTTTTTTCTTCAAAGTAGCTGTTCATTTCATCATGCATTATATTATTGTTTCTCACAAACTTTTTAGAAGTTCTACGCATGCATGAGTCTCTACATGTATACTTATCCTTTCTGTGTTAGAGGGAAAAACAAAACAAAACCAAGACAAAAAAATTCCTACAAAAACACGAAATGAAAAAGACGTACAAACAACTCTAGCAAAGAACCCAGAACACTGACAATATAGGCCTTCAAAACAAAGTGGTTGAGCATAACTAGGGTTGTTATTTTACATAATGATCTTCAAGAGTTCCTCAGATCACCATACAATAATATGCACAATTGTTCCAGTTTTATGATTATTAACTATTTTGCTCCAAGAACTTATGGAGTTTGTAATGCAATCATTTTAGATATCCTAAGTGTGTTTATATAATTTTAGACATTTTTTCTTTTCTCTTCCTTTTTCTTTTTCCTCATTTTCCCTCAGATATAATTTTTCCCTTTAAGCAGATTCTTATCCTTTCACTGTAATTATTGAATTTTTTTGTATCTTATGTACTCTTACTATATCTTAAACTAGGGAGTCAATACAGTATTTACACATGTGAGTTTGATTTATTTCACTTATGAGTATGGTCTTGAGTTGCATCCATTTACTAATAAATATCTCAATGTGATCATTCTTTATAGCAGAGTAGTACTACATTGTATAGAAATCACTCCTAAAATTCATCTGGAACCAGAAGAGACCCAGAATAGCAAAGGCAATTCTATTCAATAAAAGCAAGGCAGGAGGCATCACAATCCATGACTTGAAGTTATACTACAAAGCTACTGTAATGAAACAAAAACAGATATGAAGATCAATGGACTAGATTAGAAGATTCAACTACAACTATAAACACACTCAGCTACCTTATCTTTGATAAAGGGACCAAAGACATTCACTGGAAGAAGGATAGTCTCTTCAATAAATGGTGCTGGCTCTCCATATGCCAAAAACTAAAACTAGACCCATGCCTATCACCATGTACTAAACTAAAGTCTAAATGGATCAAAGATCTAAATATTAAAACAGAAACACTAAATTTGTTGGAAAACAAAGTAGGTATAAATCTTGAAGACATAGGGGTAGGTAGAGAATTCATGAACAAGAATCAAACCGAGTTCTGAAGTGTAATATACTCAAAACTGAAGTAAATGAAGGTCATGTACTAAACTTTTCATGTGGTAATTTATTTTATTTCATTTCATATATCATTGAGCTCTACTTGTTGGAGCTTTTAGGATATAATATAATTTCATTAGCATTACTGGAAATTTAAATAATCAAATACAAGGGTCATTTCTGTAAATGTTCTGTATTTCTAGAGTCTAGAATAATTAGATACAGCTATTTTACATAAATGTGAGAGTTTAACTGTATGAAGTTTTTGTTGACCCCTTTGTTTTTTGAATGAGGAGCCTAAACAATTCTAACCTTGTATTCTTGTTACACTTTGAATTACAACTGCTTCCTTACCTTCAGACCTAAACACTTCTTTCCATTGCTAGATACTTCTGAACTAATTTGAAAAATATAAATATTTCAGTTCTCCTAGGAAGCTTTCTTTGAATTGTTCAGATCTGGATTAGATCTCTGTTCTTCTGGAAAAGGTTGTGCATTGTTTCTTTAGTCAGTTAACATATTGAATCCTATTTGTTATTGTTCATGTCTTTAGAGTTCTTCAAATATAAAATTAATCAATAATGTATAGACATTAGAATTCTGTTATTGTTGTATTGTATAACTCCATTATACACCAAAGTAACTTGCATATAGTAAGCAGTCTCTATAAGTAATTATTAACTTCTTAATCATTAAAAAACAGGAATGTATATTTTATGAACTGTTTGTAAAGCATACAAATACTTACATATAAAAATGAAATACATATTTTTGTGTCAGAATCTTTAAATTATATTTCCCCCAAATAGTTTCAATTTAAGAAGAAATTCAGCTGTTTCTTTTATCTGCATGTGGCCAGATAAAGCAATAATATACTAACTTTATTGAAGTAAACTTCAAGTTGACCAAGAAACAAAGTAGTTCTATAAGTTATTTCTCAATAAATAATAAATAAATCATTGCATTCAAATGATAGATTTCTAAGCTGCAATGAGGAAAAATGAACTAGTCCTGCATACAACAATATGGAAAAATCCCACAAAACCATATTGATTAAAAGAAGCAAACCCAAAAGCACACATTTATGTTTCCAATTATACTGTTAAAAACCATGCAAAACTAATCTTTGATGTTTAAAACCAGAGTAGTGATTACCCTTTTTGGGATGATGATTAGATGGAGCTAGGAATGATCATCTGGTGCCATTTGACTTCTTTTTATAGGTCCCAGAAGGGTTCATCTTGGATACATTCACTCTGTGCAGTTATAGCTATTTCTTGTGCACACATTTATTTCCATAACAATGAGTAGGCATGATCTGCCTTCCACTTACCTTAAACCTCTCAAATTTAAGGGCCTGTTCATTAATACTGACCACTGAAACAGCATGTTATAATTCATATGCATGCCCACCTACTCACAATGTGCTTTCTCTAGGGATATATGAACAAATGTGTCAGTCTCCTCAGCAACCTTTGAGAATATTACATTATAAATTGGATTTTCATTTTGATAAATGCTTCATTAACTTTTCTACCTAACATGTCCTGATGTTTCTCTCCTTCCTCCCATGTGTTTCACAAAGCACTCCTAAATACACTACCTATTGCTTTTGCTTTAGTACCTACTTGAGCTAGAACATTTATAATTTATCTTTTAGCAATTTTTAAAATTATAATTTGTATTTCTTATCTGATTATCACTTGAATTTCTTGGTCATGGGATTTTCCAAATGTATAAATTGTAAGACACTGTTCCATCCCATCTCCCTACAGGATTTCTTTTCTTTTTCTTGTCTTTTCTTTTCTTTTTGCTTTGCTCTTTTCTTTTCTCTTATCTTCTTTTTTTTCTTTTTCTTTTTTTTTTTAATCAGGAATCAAACTCAGGACTTTACACTTGCCAGGCAGGTGCTGTGCCCTGAGTTATATCCCTCAATTTCTGCAAAATTTTTATGAAAAGAAAATCAGATACTACATATAGAATATGCAGGATAGGTAAATATGAGGCATGCTTTCTTATCTCAATTACTTTTCATTCTTTGTCAAAGATAAGTGTCCCAAATCAAAAGTTAATTGTGACTTTCCTTATTCTTAAGGTATTTCTCCAGGCACTTATTTTTAAAAGACCAGGGCTGATGCATTAATATATTATTAAAGATCACATCTTAGCTGCAGAAAAATGGGTCATCAATCTCACTCAAAGTTTTGCAAGAAGGGTTAGTTCAACAAGAGGTTCAGAGGAATCCTCTCACTTTTTCCCCCTATTCTTTCTGTACTCATGTAAGCATCATTTGAAAGTCTTATTATGCTAGAACTGCCACAGCAGAGTATCACAGACTATGTTCATTAAGAAGCAGAAATTCACCTTCTCATGTTTCTGGAAGCTAAAATTCCAAGACTAAAATACAGGAAATGGTTTTGCTTCCTTTTTCCCCTCCCTTGCCCCTCTCTTCTTTCCTTCCTTCCTCCTTTCTTTTCTTCCTTCCCTTCTTTTGTTTTTTCTTTTCACACCTTTACATGTCTTCTACAGAAGCCTCTATTGCTTCTCTTCCCTTGGCCTTTCTTCTGTGTACACACAACCCTGAATCCTTCCTAAAAAGACATCAGGCAAGTTGAATTAAGGTATGCCCTATTGGCTTCATTTTAGTTCAAAGACCTTTTAAAGTTTCTTTCCTCAGATAGGGTAGCACTCTGACGTACTTGGAGTTTGAATTCAGCACAAGTAGTTTCAGTGGACAAATTTCACAGAATTCACCTTGACTCTAGAAAACACAAATGTTGAACACACCGAAAGCATTCAAGGTGGAAAACTAAGTCATTTTTGTTGAATAGACAGAAGTGAGGTATAGAAGGATCTATTAAAACTTGATAAATGTAAATATGTGGCAAGGAATGCAAAATGAAACCCTCATCAGCAATAAAAAGTTTGATATTTCTAGTGTTAGTTGGTAGACACTATGCTATATTTTATTTGGCTTCCAAAAGTGTATGAATCTACTAAAAAGAAAGACTATTTTATCCTCACATTACAAAAGTATTCATGAAGTTTTAGGATTACTATTTCACAGGCCTCAGAGACAGATTCTCCTGGGATTTGGGATTCCATACCATCACGAACTAGTCTGATATTTTGTCTGTTACTTAATCTCTTGATTCTTGATTTATAAACTGAGGATTATGTCTCTTAAAGGATTTATGAGAAGTAAAAGTAAGGCAATACATAAATTGAAAGCACACAGTAGACTTTAATAGATGCACTATCAACATACATGTTCACATATCTTACAAGTTCTGAGAAAGTACTTCATAAACTATGAAGCTTTTGCAGTGGTGAAGAAAACTGAGCAATGAAAACTTGGGTGGCCTGAAGTCTGATAATTAAGAACTCGGCAGAAGAATATATTTAGAAACCATGGGGAGACAGGCAAACAATTGAATAGAAATTTTGATATTTTTGGTCTTATTACTAACAGGTATGTAACATTTATTGTCAGAAATGATTATTTACAGAATCAACTAGTAACAGTTAGTTAAATTCCAAGGGATCAATCAAAGGAATTTTTGTTCGAGTTGATATTGTGTTAAATTGCCCCAGCTGGGCTCCTATTCAAGATTCTCCTGTCTCAATCTCCTAAATAGCTGAGATTATAGACATGTGTCACTATGCTCAATTGCAAAAGAGTTTTTAGTCATTTTTGTTTGAACTCTAGTTTGTAAATTTCTTTGTATGTTATGCTTATATTACAGTCCACACAGTGAATTGATTCCAGGATTGCTACAGATAGAAAATTCAGGCACTCGAACATCTCATATAAAATGGTGTATTCACATATAACCTTATACATTTTATGAACAAACCTAATTGCTCTTATAATGGTTTTAAATTGTAATGGTTGAATCAAAGGGTGGATTGGAGGGCTGACTGCATACAGTAACTGAAAGGTCAAAGCGAGCATCTTTTTATAGAGTTCTACACTTGTTTGTTGATGCTTCTAGTTGCTTGCTTTCTGTACTTTTCTAGGCATTTGCCTAATGGATTTGGGATATTGACAGTTGTAGAGCCATGGATTTGAGCTGTGCAGAGTAAATACCTAAATGTTTGTTTATTCTGTGCACACACTAAGAAAGTAAATGCCGGTGTCTTTTAAAATCATGATCAACTACAATAGAGCAACTCAGGTTACAGCAGAGTCTAAATCATCCTCTAAAATAGCAGGACAAATAGGCACAGAGCTTACTGGTGCTTGGCCATTTTCACAATGAATGGTACCATGTAATTCCCAAAAATATTGCTCCTTCTATTTTGTGTGCATGCTGCACCCATCATCCTTTCTCATCCTAAGAACAATTCAAACAGTATCATTTAACTCAATGGCTAAACCTCTGAAGAAATGTATTTTTGCACAACTTGGATTGTTAATTGCCCAATGTCTGCTAACTTTGGGATGCAAAATAACGCTGAAAGGCTGAATGATTTTCTTTGCATTTCTTTTTCCTTGGGCCTCATTAGATTATAAAGTGAGAGGATATGTGACATAATAAAAACACATGAAGGTATATTAGATAATCATATGGAAAAATGAAATGACAAATATAAAAGACCAGGAAAGGTAACTAGTAAAGTATAAGCAAGCAAATAAGTGAAAAGAGATTATCATGGGACTAGGGGTCCTTTTCTTTGTCATACTGCTCACTTATTTTGACATAACTGCAACAGCATAGTAACTGTTCCTTTGAGGATGTATAAATACATGGCTCTGCCCTCAATTTCAGTTAGCTCACTTAACCTGATACCTTTCATTTAGATCATGCTTAGCCTTTTCACAATTAAAGAAAAACAATTTCATATGTGTCATAGTACATATGAAAATCATGACACACAACATTAATGACCTTGAAAACAAATGTTTTCCATCTCCCTGGTTAATGACTACTTCAGCTAAAGGGAGATCAGTAGAAACCTTCAAATTAATAATAAAACCGGTATTTTAGCAAAGTTTCTTTTATTTTGTATCTTATATTAATAAGCTTTGTGCAAATCAATTAATTAATAAGCCAGTCATACATATTTATCTTGCTATTAGCAATAGCACATCTTTCTTCACAAAAGACTCCTATCATCTGGAATTGTGAATTTGTGTGTTTGTAGACTATGTGACTTCACTTCTTCAAGTTCAAATATATCCTCACAATGCAGTCTTTGAAGTTGAATGTGTATATATTGAACATGCAGTGTACTTATTTAAAAGCATATGTTAGTTCCAAACTACTATTTCCAATAATTATACAGATTAAGCTTTAGTATTACATCCTTTTATTTATTTATCTACTGTCTATCTATCTATCTATCTATCTATCTATCTATCTAATATAATCCATCTAATATGTTGGACTTTTATATCTCCATCAAAATTTGATTGTAATACTGCACATCTGATTTTTGTTGTTGGCTATTCCTTCAAAAATATTAATGAAGGGTGTTAACCCATAATGTTCTGTATCTCAGCATGCCTTGTTCATCAGTTGTGGTGTTTTTGGCTATATAGCAAACCCTTCCCTGAGGAATGATGCAAAGATTGATGATAAAATGCTTGACAGCTGTTGAAATTGAGCAGACCATAGTTTTCCTTTCCAAAAGAAATCTGAGCATCAGAGATTCTTTCCCTACTGTTAAGTGGCTTTTGGTGATTTAGGTAGCCTACCATCACAAGACAAAGTTGACATTGTTGGAGTGGTTTCATGCTCTTTCATTTATTTTTTTTTTATTTTTGACAAGTAATACTTTGAGTTCCTTTTTTGCTCTTGTTGTTTAGCTGAGGCTCTGTAAACTGTAGAAGAAAAACTGGAGATGCAAGGAAAGTCCATATTTTGTATATCTGTTCTTTTCCTCATAACAAAGGATATTTGGTTGACATAAAATAATGCTTAAAATATAAAAACCCTCCATGGTAAGTTTCCTTTTAAGGTGAAATTATTTATAGTTCGTTTGGATGGTATTTGGTCACACAAAAGCCTGAATATAAATATATGCCATTCATGTATTGGTTAATAAACCTTTATCATACATAGCAAGATTGGTAAAGTACCCCAAACTTAGTAACCAAGTGAGAAATAAAGATAGTGAAAAAAGAACTTCACTTAATAATTTTTGTTTTTTCTTGGCAAATATATAAAGGAATTTTGTTTTTGTACTAGGAAATAAACCCAGGGCCTTTACACAAAGCTACCTCCCCAGTCTTGTTTTCTCTTTCTTTCTTTCTTTCTTTCTTTCTTTCTTTCTTTCTTTCTTTCTTTCTTTCTTTCTTCTTCCTTTCTTCCTTTATTTCTTTTAAATTTTAAGACAGGATCTCACTAAGTTATCCAGACTCTAAGTTGTAGTCCTGCAGTCTCAGCCTTGCAGATGCAGACCATATTTTGTTTGTTTGTCTGTTTGCCATGAAACATAGTGTTAGTAAGGATTGTCATCATTGAACATAGTCTCTTTAGCATCAAATCCCTATCACAAGATTTCACTTAAGCCATGAAGGAGAGTGTATTTGACTATATAATTCATGAATGCATTTTACCCTTTACTACATCCTTAAGTGTGTGAATTGTCTATGCATCTTCTCATCAGTCTTGGTATTTTCCTTTATATGCTGTCTTTTTTTCCTCCAATCTGCTCATGCATATTATAAATAGTATGAGACATGAAAGTTCCTTAGATCTCTGGTTTCTTTAACTGGTTGCCTTTGAGCAGCCAGTCTTTGAAAGACCTGAGAAGATAGAACACATGAGTGAACCTCTGGCACAAAATTGATTTTCACTGCAGACCATCCCAGAAATGTCACTGTCACAACCTCAAAACATCTCACAAGCTCTCTGCTTACTTCTGGCAATGTATATACATATCAAAATCCCCAAACCTTATAATAATGCTTATATCCCAACAAAGCCACTATATAAATGTAAACAAGGAGGTGATGAGATCTTCTACAAAGAGAAAAGGGAGGAAGAATTTACTGATTATTCCAGGAAAGATCTGTAAATTCATAGTTTAAAGAAATATCAAAGTTGTTCCTCAGTTCTTGCTAACTATATTTTGTGTTTTCTCCCATAGTGTGATTATCTTAACAAAATGGTTTCATAAAACTTTTAACTTTGAATAAAATGCTACAATATTAAAAATTCATTATCTTTCTAAAGTAGATGACTTTACCACAGTCACAAACATTCTGACCTACTTAGTAAAGTCCAATATAATACACATCATTACATAATATATGGTATACAGTGTAATCTAAGGTCTGAAGTTGAAATTTATCTGTCATTTAATCACTTAAGAATAAGCAACAAACTGAAAAATCTCTCTGAGAGAAACAGCCCAGATGCTGGAATATAGCATTCTGGAGAAAACCAGAAGGAAAGAAATAGATCCTCATGACCAAGGAAGAAACAAAAGAAAGAGAGAAAGAAAGAAAGAAAGAAAGAAAGAAAGAAAGAAAGAAAGAAAGAAAGAAAAAAGAAAAACTTAAACAGAAGGCAGTAGCCAGATGTGCTCTCACTGGAGTCAATCCCACTGTGTGCGAAGCACCACTGGAATCTGGAGACACATGGTCATAATGAAGTTGGGGATTAACAAACCCAAAGGCCTCAGTGGAAAGATGCAGTCACAGAGGAGGGCTGCAGAGCAGAAAACTGCACTGGCTGGTGGTGAGTGTGGGGGACTCAGTCCTCCTGGTGGAGTGGGCAATTGTCCAGGCATCGTTTTGGAGTTGGGCAGGAACCAGAACTGCAGCTGGCTTCATTCAGCCATTCCTAGCACAGAGCAGATTGGTGAAAATTGCTTGAACTGAGTCCCACCCCTGTGTGTGATCCAATAGCCAAGGCTGAGGTTTCCCTAAAGCTATCTCTAACCAATCCTAACTGTGAAGCACACACTAAAGTGAAGACTCCCCGTGGCTAACCAGCTCAGAAGGAGGAGCCAGCCTGCTCCACCCCTGCTTATACTACAGTAGTCACTGGCAGATTGGGGAAAGCAACAATCCCTAACCAGCATACTTCAGAGTATTTATAACCAATACAGGAAGTTACGGGGACCCCACCACCCACTTCTCTGGAAGAAACTGGGAACTGGGACAAGAAGAAGAAGAAGCAAGAGGAAGTCTCTGGCCTCTAACCCAAGCAGTACTGGCCCAGGAGAGGTAAACACAGAAGAGATCAGGAGTTGCACACCTACAGTTTCTGAAGCAACAGCATCTGACATAAAGAAATAACTTTGCAAAACTATAAAAAAACTTAAAACAGATATATTAATACAAGTAAAGGAAGGTATAAAAAATAATAAAAGAAATTCTAAGCACCTCTTAAGAAGACAGAGACGGAAGAATAGAGGGGCATAGAAAAAGGAGGGAAACCTTTTCTATGAAGAATATAAAAAAAATTTAGAATACAGGAAACAGAATCAAAGAGATTACCAGGAAATTAAAAACTCTATAAAAAGCTGACAAAACTGCTTGAAAGAAACTAAAGATAGCTATCAAACCTTGAAAACAGGTTTGCAGCTAATGATTGTGAAAGGAAAGATCTGTTAAAAATAGCAAGGAACCAAGAAGTAACAACACAAAGGCTAGAAGATGACAAGAGGATCTGTAATTTAAGAATAAAAAATATGAGTGAAGAAGCAGGGGTAAACACAAATGAAATACAAAGGCTATTTAGAGAAATAATTAAAGAAAACTTCCCAAGCACAGGAAAAGGAAATGATATTCAGATATATGAGGCATACATAACCCCAGCCAGCTATAACTAACATAGATCTATATCCAGATATACAATAATGAAGATCCCAGAAATTCAACACAAGAACAGAATATTAAAAGCTGTCAGAGAAAAGAAACAGATCACCTATAAAGGAAAACCCATCAGAATTATGAGAGACTTCTCCAAACAAACCACCAAATCAAGAAGAGTTTGGAATGAAGTATTCAAAGCCCTGAAAGAAAATAACCTCCAACCCAGATTGATGTACCCTGCAAAACTATCTCTCAAAATTAATGGAGAAACAAGATGCTTCCATGACAAAGAGGAACTGGGGGAGTACATGGCCACCAATCCAACCCTATAAAAAATACTGAAAGACATTCTAGAGAGAGAGAATAAAAGACCATGGTTTCAAGAACAGTAGCAGAATGGGCAGACAGTGGAATGAAGGAGAAAAGTAGACAACCAATGGCAGAAAAATAGCATGGCAGAGATGAAGCAGAGAATGTTGGCCATAATCACTAACAGATGGCCTCAATACACTAATAAATTAAATGCAGGCAGAGTGGATCAGGAGATAGGGTCCATCAAGATGCTCTATTTAAGAAATATAATTAACTTGAAAGAGGGTCTATAGACTAAAAGTCAAAGATGAGAACATAATGCTGTATGTGACAGGGAACCTGAAAAAAGTGGGGGGTAGCTTGCCCATTTGCTGTAGGTTGGTTGGAAAGACATAACACTTTTATACAATGGAGAACTACTGAGCTATAAGGAAGGAAAACCTTGAGGCTCTTGTAGAAAAGGATACAACTTGAGATCATGCTCAGGGGTAAAAAGATTCAGAATCACTTAGGTAAATAGCAGGTTGCCTCCCTAATCTAAAAACTAAAGGAATTAGTGGGATACAAAATGTACAATGCACCCTGGGAAAATGAAAGGGGAGGAATTGTCTAAAAAGGGAAGGCAGAGAACACTGTTAATCTTGTATCATGATTTGAAACCCATATTATTTTCATCGCTCTGTTTAGTTTGGTTGTATTCTTCTCCAGTTTGTCTACTTGTACTAGATTTGATGGCATGAATAGCTATTCAAAAGATAGCAGGATATACTATGGTAACCATTTTGATTTCCTATTAATTTAATTTGAAGCCCTGTATTGCTTTCACTGTCTTGTTTTGACTGATTTTATTCAAATCTGTTTTGTTTTATAGTATCAAGTCTAAAGGTATAGGCAACTACTTTGAACATAATAAGATTCACTATGACATCCATTATGGTTTGACTATTATCTTTCTTTAAAGTCCTATAATGTCTCCAATGTTTTGTTTTTATTGATTTTGTTCTGTACTGTTATGTTCAATTTTATTATGTCTGATAATATGGTCAATTCTATTGAAGATAACAAGAGACATTATGGTAAACCTTGTTGATCACCTTGTATTTTGGTTTTAAGTCATGTACTATGTCCATCCTTTTGTTTTGACTGACCCATTTCATTTTCTCTCATTTGGTTTTATTATCTTCAAAATAAACTTTTTAAAAAAGAATATGCTTCCTGAAACAGCAGGGAGGCCTAGTGTGGGTGCACACACCTGTCATTGCCAGGCCTCCAGGACACTGGGGCTGGAATTCCAGGATAAGTTCCAGCACAATGTGAACCACTTAACCACTTAGTATGACCCTGTCTCAAAATAAAAGTAAGAATAAAAATAGAAATAAAAAGTTTGGGGATGTAGTGAAGTGAGATGGTGAGTGAACTTGGGTTCAAGTCCTAGTCTCTCTCTCTCTCTCTCTCTCTCTCTCTCACACACACACACACACACACACACACACATAGAGTAAGAAATGAACAGAAGAATGTACTTATAGTATATGAATGAATATGAATGTGAGGAGAGTCTCTGAAAGAAGTATAAGTTCCAGTTTTGGACTTTATATTATAGTTTCTTGCCTGTTGTAGAATATTAGGAGATGTGATAGAAATTTATGGTTAATGTTTAAGTTAAAAAACATTGTGTTACAGTAAAAATCATATTGCCATTAATCTCCTACAAAATGCTCCCCCTTGCTTTGAATACCCCATCACCCCCATCTCATCTTCTTGCCATTTTCTGAAGCAGTTCTGAAGTCCTCTTTCCTGAGTGTCTTTAAATGCACTATCGTGGCTTCCCTGGTAAGGTGGGCAAAGATGCACCAGCAAGTTTTTAGGAGCCTCTCTTTTTGATGGATGTCATTCAGCGCATCATTCACTATTTCTTTATCACTTTTCATAAAGACATGCAGGGCAAAGAACTTCCAGAACTGCTTAAAAAGTAGCAAGTATGATGAGACAACTGAGTTCAAAGTAAAAGGGAGTATTTTGATGGGGATTAATAGCAATATGTCTTTTTTACTATAGTTTTGTTTAAATTTAAATGTACAACATATATTTTTATCACAACTCATATATTTGCCTAAGTAACTGCAACACCAGCTCCCACCCCATGTACTCTTACACGTAGCTTGCCTCCTCCTACTGAGAATTGAGGCCTGCATTTTCTTTCCTTACCTCTGGGTGGAGGTTTATGATTAGTCTGTTTGATAGAGTTCAGCAGGAGTTGGACTATATGGGTTATAAAGCTGGATAATGCAAAGTATAAAAATTCTTAAAACTATTTCTTAGGAAACTTGTGTTATGAATCAAGCCACCATGCTCTGGAGTAATCTAAATGAACCCAACAGGAAAGACTAAACAGAAGAACAATGGCTGCTTCCCAAAAGCCATCATCCTGGCCAAATACATACATTAACAAGATTTAGGATTGTTCCTGTTAAGGCCCCAGGCAATATAGAATAAAAATAAACCATAACTGCTGTGTCTAAATTTCTAGTCTGATGAATGCCTGAATACAATAACTCATTGCTCTATGCCATTAAGTCATTGGATAGTTTGCTATAGAGTTGTAACTGGATTATCTACCTCCTCCTGTTAAGTGAGTAATAAGTGGAAAACAATGATAAGAATCAAGTACAAGTTTATATTGCATTGAGATTGCCGTATTATATCTTTAAAAGCTCATGTCTATATTTTGTTTGATAACATGTTAAATTAATCACTTTTTTAGAGAAAAAACAATGAAAATCACATGATTTATCTCTCACCTTCTCTCTCTGTCTCTCTCTGTCTCTCTCTGTTTCTCTCATCTGTGTGTGTCTGAGCATATGTAACTATTTCTGTCTATTCCACACTTCTTTGTCCCACATTATATCTAATGTTGAGCCTTTGTCTGCAGGTCTCCAAGTTTCATGTGCTCTGGCTTTCATTGTCACAATTAAGAGACTTGTCTATATAAGCAATCATTCAACTTGTACTTTTCAAGCCATGTGCATACCCTGAGAAGCTAGTCCTAAATTGTAGCTGCCTTGACATACTTTGAAAGTCTCAAAATGCAATTTTGTGCTAATCTGGTCTGTGATAGTGATAAAGCATATTTAGGTCTGACCACACATTCGATTTTGATATACCATCCGATTTTATTTCTGCTGGTAAGGAATTGCAAGTAATAAAGTATTTGAATGGCTGAATTACTCAAATTGAACACTGGAAAAGGATGTAATTATTATCTTTTGATAACAAAGGAAGAAATGTAGACAAACAATAGTCTTAGAAAAAGATTTTAGAATAGGATTATAAGAAAAATCCTGAAATATTTTATTATATTTTAAACAAGTTGTAGGTAATTTGAAATGTGAAAGTTAATTGCTTACAGTAAGTCTGTATCCTGAAATGTTTATATTTTCCCACAAATGTATTTCCCTTTACTCCCACATTAATGGAATCTCTTTTCAAGATAAGTCAAGTGGTAGTTACAACAGATGTTCTCTCATGACTAAGAGCCTGTGCTATCATTTTCTCCTAAATATCTCCATATTTTAATGCCACTGTCACTGAAATACCATTTTATCAAAGAAACAGTAATAGGCACAATTTTTAAAGACATATTTTAAATATTAACAGAACCCAGATCTGAATGTAAATGTTCCAAACATGACTTACTGAAAAAGTGGTGTAATTTTTGAGAAAGGATAGAAATTATCTTTAATGACCAACTTTCTAGAAACATGACTCTTTAGAAATGATACATTTTGAGATTTCTTTATTCAAAGAAATATGAAAACATTCTTGTTAATTTTGAAAACTTTGTTCAAAGGTAAAATTAAACCGCACTGTTTAAGAGCATGTAACAATGTATTGCTCACCCGTCCACACACTGTGCACAGCACATGTACACATTTATTTGTGGGTCTCTGAAATGTGACTTGTTTAAAGAAAGAATTTCAAACAATGTACCAAAGCACAGAATATTTTACTAGCTTCAGAAATGTTTGACTATTTGTGGGGCATGTAAAAAACACAGATGCATTTATTTTGATGATTTGATATTTTAATAAATGCATGAATTTCATCTATTTAAAATTCTGATTACACATTCAAAAATTATGAAAATACAAACTGTATGAGAAACTTATCCCATCTGATATTATAATGCACATTTTTTTTTAATTCAACAAACACAAACTCTGAACAGAGATTCTCATCCTGAGGCTGAGTTGCAACTTAGGTTCTCATTTTATTCTATATGTGAGATTGACTTCAAGGAAGTAAGAAAGTATTTTTTTTTCTAAGTCATCAATTTTGGGCTTTACTTTTAAAAAGCTTTAAACTTGTTGTTTTAAAATTTCTTCTCAGTTATTATTATTCTTTTTGTTATAATATTTGAGCCATCTTGAAGACCATGGATGATTGAAGAAAACATTTAAACATTAGAAACTATCACCCAAATATTCTTCCCCAAGAATCTTATGAAAGAAAACAAATCAGAAAAGTATTTATATTATTTTAATTAAAAGCAACACAAAATTAAATACAGATAATATAAAACATTTTTATGTAAAAGATAAACAGAGATGAAAGAACAATCTTATAAACACTGACAACAAATAATGCTGTGGTTAGTTAGAACCTATATATCAAAGAAGGTTCATTCTCTGGGTAATTTTAATGGGTAAATGACATGAGTGCCATGCTTTAGGTACTGAAATAAATAGGAATTAATAAAAGAAAGTGAAAACATGAGGTTGTGACTATGCAATGGTTTTATCTGTTTTCCCCATTTCATTGCATTGGTTAATTTTATTTTAAAAGAAAAAATAATAATTGGTAACACATATTTATTTAAATATTCTTAAATTGATAATTTCTAAAACAATTGTCACATACTTATCAAGTATGCTTTCATCAGAGGAAAAATATAAAATAATATGTAATAAGGAATTTATTGTAGTTATTGGACCCTACATAACTGTAAGAATTGATTAACAATCCAATTTAGGCTCTATTCTTGCTACTTGCGCTGGATCCAAACTCAACATAGTTCACAGCAGGAAAAGGAGAGATAGATACGAAGTAGAGATGAACAACACCCCCAAAGGACGAACCAATGTACCTCTTCTCTTTATCTTCTGCAACTTTGATGATGTGGATCTTGCGCAGATATGCTAGTACCCTTCATCAGTCCAGGATTTGTAAACTGTATTGAGGAGTTTGTACATAGAGCAGCAGTTTACAGAGCTGCAGATCCTACTTCTGTCCAGGGCAACAGAATGGGTCAGCATCAGTGGAAGTCTTCATGTGATCCTGTACCATTTGCAACATCAGTGAACTTAATCAGTGGGAGTGAAGACACCTCCAAAGGAGCAAACACCCATTTGGGGAAGCAGGTAGGAAAGTCTTATTATAGTGCTCTTCAGTCTTCTAATATTTACCTCTAATGAAAAACTTTCTGGTTACTTAATATGTAATTTCAAGGTGGTAAGAAAACTGTTATGATTTGGATTTAAATATCTTCCAAAAGTCTCATGTAGTTGGAAGTTGATTGGATCATGGGAGTGCTATACTCATTTCTGTATTAGTCTGTCATCGCTAGTCTACTCATGAGTTCATAGCTAAGTTGATATCAGGAGGTGGAAACTGGCTAGAGATGGTTCATTGAGTTTGTGACAAGAATGACTGTATTTTTGTCCCAGGCTCCTCCCTTCTCTCCCTGCTATCTCGTTACCTTAAGGTAGATAATCTTTCTCTACCATGCTATCCTTTCATGCAATTTCTTCCCAAAAGTCAGCTAACTATGGACTGAACCTTCCAAAACAAGCCTCTCTTCCTTTAAAATGCATATTTGGCTGTGATTTCCCCAATGACAGGAAAATAACTAATACAGGAGGAAACCAGGGTGAACATTTTTAAAAAGATTTTTTATAATAAAAAAATGTTAAGAAGTGTTTGTGACACAATCCTTAAATTTAAACATGGGGATTATAGCTCTGTGCTTCCAAATCTCATGCAGAGACCTTAAATTGCAATTGATGTCATTTGAATGAACACTTTCCAAAACTTGGATGTTGAAGCATAAAAGTCAATGTGATAATATTGAGGCTGGGCCTTTAAGAATTTGTTAGATTAGTTTATGAAAACTCCTCCCCCTACGAGTGAAATTAACAACCCTTTAAAATCTGCTTCTTAGAGTGTTTGACTGGCATCTTTTCTCCCTTTTTCTGGGTGAAGGTTCAGAATTCTTCTTCGGAGAATGTACCAACAAGGTCCTGGAAGCAGAGGTTGGTGCTTAACATATACTTGATCTTGTACTTTCCAGGCTCTATTACAGTGAGAAATTAACTCACTAGTCACTGTTGTTTATAAATTAACAATTTTGTGGCATTTTGCTATATCAAAATGAACCAAGACAGCAAATAAATATTTGAAAAGAATTCTGAGCATTTCCAAGGATTTATCATTTAATATAATGATTTTACAATATAGTCATGGGTATTTTTAAAATCTAGATAGATTAAATAACTCACTCAGGTGGCCTATGGTTAAGTTTTAGTTATCACTTTGCATCCAAATTCTCAATCTAGTTTTTTTTTTTTTAGTGATGTAATCTGCCCTCCATCCATAGAAGTATGAATTTTAAAAATTTTTGTTTAGTATTTTGACAGGATAGTTTTTTAGATTATGGTCAAAGAAGCAATGAAATCAAGGTGGCCCGTGGTCTGGTATTGATAGCATAAGTTTCAAATTCAGAAGTGGATTCCTGTGATCACTGACCCATAATCTCTTCCAAATCACTTCCCCTTCCTTCAGCTGCGGTTTACTTATGCCTACTGAGTTAAGAGAGGCATTTAAGACAGTACCAGGGATATGGAGAACTGTAAGTAAAAGTAGCTGTTACTCTTGCTTTTATTCTAGGGAAGTTTTGATATTAATGTGCTAAGGTTGGCAAATTGTATTTTGTTGATGAGAACTGAGGGTGCAAAGTTTTTTTGTTTTTTGTTTTGTTTTTTCTGAGTTGGTTTAAAGAAGAGGTAATATTATACAAAAAAAAAAAATCATGTCCTCTGTGGATTTTCTAAACTCTAGAATCACAATAGCTAAATTCAGAGAGCCAGTAGTGCAAGACATTTGAAAGCACATGGAGCACGATGCTGGGCAAAGGATGCATTGTTACATGAAAGGCTGGCTTTGGAGGATATTATGATTCAAGCCATAGGATCCATAGGCTATTGCATTGCATTATCCTGAGGAAGACTTGCTAATGTAGATTATGCCATATTATGACTTGCATTGAGAGATCCTCCTAAAGCCTCATGGGGTCACAGATGCGGTTTTTCAGGGCTGGCTAGATCTAGGCTGTGTGATGCAGGATTCAGGGTGTCCCACTGAGGGCGTGGATAGTACTCACCCTAAGGGCAGATAGTCTGGATGGAAAAGAACAGAAAGAGGGTTGCTACCATCACTGGCTGCTCATGGTTTCTTTGTTACCTTGTTGTTTCACTACTTTTGCAGCCTCCAACCTTCCTTACCATGAATCCTTGTTTCTCCTCTGTGATGCCCTTCTGCCACATCACCCTACCATGGAGCCAGGTGACTGTGGACTGAAACCTCTACAAACTAGAAGCCAAATCTTTTCCTCCTTTAATTTTGGGTGTTGGATATTCCATCTAAGCGATTAAAAATTAACTAAAGACTTATAACATAAATTTATACATGCTAATATTTTCTAAAGTTACTAACTAGTGACAAAATTACTCATTATTAAAAGTCTTGTCATTTTCATTATCTCATTTGCTATATTAAGACATTGAAATATAGGGAAGTAAATTTGCTTTTTCCAGTGTCATATAAAAAGAAGGCAGAATTTAAACCTAGAATTAATTTAGTCCAATCCCATAGATCTACAAAAATCACTCATTCTTAAAGCTCTTTCAAACTCATAGAGGACTTTTTGGTTGACTTGATCTTTTCTTTTTGGTATAAAAATCACCAGCATGATTTTTCCAGTTTAATCCTTCTTTCTTATGAACAGTGTTGAAAATTATCCTCAATTTCTATAGGAATTTCATGTACAGAAAATAATTACTGGCTTTTAGCATATCAGTCCATCATAGTCTTGTATTTACAATTTTTAAGATGTTTACTGAATTATTACTTGAGTTGCCATTTTTTTCTAAATTGTTCATTTTTGAACAACACTATATTATTCTTAATTGTTGCATAGAAATAAACTAACATGGGTTTGTGAGTTATCCCCCATCCACTTTCAGTCCTGACCATAGTATCATTAAGAGTGACTATATGATCCTGTTCTCCTTTTACAGAAAAAAATATAATTGCTCTCACAGCAGATGTGTGCAACTATAGGTCTTCATTTAATATTTGGAATTCTTTTTTGTAATAAACCTGTTTCCCTTAACTTATCCAGAGAAATAAAAGTTTACTTTTATAATTCAAGAACAAAGCAGCTTTGGTGGTAATTTGCACAAAATGTATATTATTTATGATTCAATAACATGAGTACAATATTCACATTAGAATCTGAAAATAGAATTCTATTACAAAAATACAAATTTCTACTGAAAGTATTAATTACTGTGGGCTAATACACCTCAAAAGACAATTTAACACATGCAGCTGGAAAGGTTGAGGCTTCCTGTTCCTCTAAACCATGACATTTCTTTTTGTTGAAGACTGTAAACTAATTTTGTTGTTGATGATGACAAGTTTTTTGGTTAGTATAAAACGTGAAGCCATAATTATTATTAGGTAGATTCCATTAGCAGAAGAAAAACTTTGAAAACAGTTAACAATGATGGCTTTATCTCAGTGTCACCTGAAGTATCTGAAAGATTGTCAGGTCCTCTCAGAATTTGTGGAAGTTATAAGGTGCAGTGTTCAGTGCTTCTTTAAAGAAAATCTGCATGAGAATTGTATTTGAATACATTGCTTCAGATCAGCTGTGCCATTAAAGCTCCTAAAGTTTTTCCCTTGTTTCCAGCTAACATCTGAGCCTGCAGTTGTTTTATAGGTAGACCATTCTTTCCAGTCAGAACAGTCCCACTGGGCCATCTTTGCCAGGTGATTTTCCATTGGCCTTAGTGACACTCTTTCAGAAATAACTGCTCTAGAGATCAAAACTGTTTCTATCCAGGCTTCCTCCTTTACCACCTGACTTTATCAAGTGTCAAAGACATGCTGTCTGAAATCTTTTCTCTGTCTTCTCTGGATCATTACAGTTCATCCTTCACTAGTTTCTCATAATTATCTTGTGTATTTATTCTGTCTTGGCTTCTGCTTCTCAGAGAATGAGAGCTACATGGAAGTAATATATGTCAATCAGAAGAGATGCTATAGTGTCAAATAAATGCTTTTATACATTCATTGGAGCAACTGAGATAAAACATGTTTGTGGAAAGTTGATTTTTGTTTGTTTTTAAAAAAGTTTCACTATGAGAATATGTGCTGTCTCTACTTAACAGTCATTATAATTTTCGAATTATATAACCTCTTAAAATTCTACAGTTTTGCTTTATAATGTTTAAATTTGTAGGAAATTTCTTTAGCCTCAATTATATTAGAGAATATAAATATATTCTCTGTAAAATTGTTACTTGAAAATTGTTATAATTTTTCCCATCTCTGAAATCAGTATAGTACCCACAGAATTATAAATACAGATGATTCACTTTTCCAAGTTTTCTCCTACACAAATATTTTCCAGAATATTACTTTTAGTGAAATCAAAAGACAGTCTATGCAAATACATGGACTGAAATATTTACATATTTCAGCATGAAATTAAAATTGAAGCATCCTACATTTAGCAGAATTTGCTCGGAGCTTTCCAGTACTTTGATGATTAGTCAGTTTAATGAAAAGCTTTAAACTTGAGGAGATAAATAATGTTGAAAAAGTTTTTGAAAATATATAGTGACAGAGTATAAGAATGTGATTAAAAATGAATGATTTTATAGTATTTTCCTGACTAGTTGCCTGTATTTATAACTGAGTAGTCTAGAAATTTTATCATTAAGCATATCCATTTTTTTTTCTCATCCAGAACATCTTACCAGGTCAGCGTTTAATATACACTGCAAACACACTACAGTAAATTACCATGGATTCTCACCTGTATTACTGACACCAGCCCAAAGTTTTCTAGCATACAGCCATCTCACCATCTCACCTAACTTCAGCACAATGGTTTAAAAATTATGTGTGATTATTTTTAGTTTTCTGCTCAAAATTTTCTGATGGCTCTTCATATCATAATAAAATCCACTGTATCTCCAGTGCTTTGAAACTCTGTGTCCTATTGCCCCTTTATTCCTTCATGTTAACTTTTATTACACCTTTATTCCATAATCAGTGTGCTGCAACTGTAGTGACCTGCTTTATAGTCTGCAATCCTGTCAAATATACTCTTTTTGTTCATATGGAGAAAATGCTTTCCCTTCAAATAGCAGCATAGATCCATGTTTACTCAGGTCTTCTCATCAGAGAGATCAGCATTGATTACTCAATCTAAATGTGTGTTACTTAGCATCCCTTTACCTTGCTTTTATTTTTAAAAAAATCACCATCTAATGTGATCCATTATATCAGAAAGGGATTAGTTCTACAATGCTCTGTACTCAAGTTCATAAGTGCTCAAATTTTTATATAAAATAGCTTGTATTTGCCTCTAACCTATGCATATGTTCTCATATACTTTAAATAATTTTATATTAGTTATGATACTAAATATGTAAGTACTATGCTAGCTGTTGTTACATGCTAGCAGGTGCATTATTTGGGGAACAAAGACAAGGAAAAAAATCTTTACTTCCTGGGTGCAAATACAATCACTACAGACCTGACTATATAAGACAAGAAGTACAAGTGAACTCAAGAGTGAGCAGAGGTGCAGGTGACTGGGACTCTCTGAAAAGGTGGAGGTTCCAGAAGGGCATGCTTACATATCACTTTCTTTGTGGGAATTCACTGTAATGCTTCATGGGAGACAATTCAAACATTGCATTTGGGATCTTTTGGGATTTTTTTTCAGTATTTTCTATCTGTGATTCATTGAATCTGTAGCTGTGGAACACATGGATCAAAGGGCCAAATATGTACATGTTTTTGGTTGATATTCCAGCCTCTTTGTGGCATGGAAGTTTCAAGAAGACAGAAATATTGTTGTATTCACTGATATCTCACTAGAACTTTGATTGGTGTGTGATCCAGTGTAGGGACTCAATCAATATAAAACAATTGGAGTGGCTGAAAGATGGTTCTGATCTGTACTCCATGAGTTTCTTTCAGTTTCCCTCCAAAGTAATTGACTTTCTAACTGAACATAAAAAGTTGATGGGTACAAGTAGGTTTTGGGAAACCATTTCCCATGTGCTTCTTACTTTACTAAACATTTTGTGAGTAGAGCTACTGAGTGCCTTTGCTGGAGATGAAATTTTCAAGAATGTTTATAAGTAGTCTTGGAAAATAGAAACTGTATGTCCGAGACAGAAAGGAAATAATAAAAGTGAAAGCACCAGTCAACAAACAATCCAATTTTATAATTTATATTTCTACTCTTTGTTTCTTGAGAAAGAATTTGTTTCTTGAAAGAATAATAAATACAATATCTTTGGGACAAAATTTAGGGAAACTCTCTGTCCAGTATAAACTACTAAGATTCCCTAAATTCAAAGTATGTTTTCTCTACTAGTAGTCACTAAGTGTACGCTATCACCTGGACCTCTTGTTGCTGTTCTTTGGAAATTGAGTTTTGCAGAACTGGTGCAAATATAGGTTGATGATCTCTATGAATCTATGTAAGCAATGAATTAGAATCACTTTTGAATTAAAAGTCAGAGTTATATTGTAAATGATCCCACAGGGTATTTTCTAGAATTAGAAATCAATACTGCATCCATGAAATACTGCTTCTGTGTGTGACTATGCATGCATGTTTTCCCCCAAGAATGGTTTCATTTCTTTTTCTTTCTTAAGTGAAAGAGACATAACCTGCTGTTTTATTGAGTACAGAGACAAATCTGCTTTGCAGTAATTTACATAAAATTTGATAAAAGTTCATATTCAAAAGATTATAGCTGTAATAAGGATCATATGTTTAATAATTTGATGTCAAGACCAAAAAGAAGAGGGAAATTTGAATATTTGGAGATGTCTAACATCAGAAACTGAATGATTATTTAGGATATTAACATGACTAATGATAAGGGCAGCATGATTTGAAAAGAAGGTGACAAACTCATTTCCTTTTTCTTTTTTTAAAGTTCCTTGTAATATGAATATTCTATGTGAAAACATAATCCTGTGTAGATTGTCTACAGTTATGAATTTGCTCTAAATTTTGAACAATTATCCAAATTATCAAAAATTATTTTCTTAAAATAATTGGAAAAATTTCTTAGTACAGCTAGGTCTAGTGACACAAGCCTGTAATCTTAGCATATGACGAGGCTGAATCGGAGGATTACTGAGAGTTTGAGGCCAGCCTGGGCTACATAGTGATTTCAAAGTCAGCCTGAACTATATATAGTGTCTCACCAAACAAGAAAACTTTATTAGTATGTGTTTGCAATACATCATTATTACATTTATTTTAAGGAGTTGGTACATGTACAAAACACATTTTAATTCTTTGTTGACAAGAATCTAGGGAAACTAGTGAATAGGCCTTTAGAAATAGGATTCTAAATTCTGATAAAAGTTGAAGAGTAGAAATATAAAATTGGATTGTTTATTGACTGGTGCTTTCCCTTTTATTATTTCCTTATAATAATTTTAAATTTTATTCTTATTTTTACATAATGAATCATTAGTTTGAAATTTTTTTAACTTTCTAGTAAATCAATTATTGGTATATCTTATGCCAGATTATAATTTTTACTAAATTCCATAAGTTTTACATAAGATATTCCAATTAGCATTTTCTTCTATGCATATAAGTAGGTATTTATACCAGAGAGTTACTTAGACTTTAAAATCTTGGGCTATAATCAGACAATTTAGTCTGTTTAGAATTTTTTGGTCATTTTCTTATGTTCAGTATCATGGAATGTCAACAACTTAATTTCATTCAACCTAATAAATTTGAATGATTTCTCAAAATTTTATTTGTGACTTGTACATGATCAGTTGACTACTTGTTCTATAGTATTTACACATAATGATTATGTACTTATGTTAGTATTTATATTTATTATATATTGAAATATTTATTATATATATATATTCAAATATCTTATCTGAGGTTTTTGTATAAACTCCACAGACTGAGCATATACATTGATTCTCCACTATTAGTTTCCATCCCTAAATTCTATTTTACATTACGATTCAGAAGCAAAATAAATAATTATAGGAAAATATGAGCATCGATGAAAGATTTCAACAAGACAGAGGCAAGTAGTAGTGATAGTTTGGAAAAGCTAAGACATAAAACCATTTCTAGAAATGAGGAGAGGCTTTGAATCAGAAGCATCAAAGAGTTCTTATGGTTGCTGAAAGAACAGGGCAGAGAAAGAGGAACCTTGCTCAAAAAAAAGAGGAACCTTGCTCAAATTGAAGGTCTGCTTTAAAGGCTACATGAGAAATTGGTAGAGCCCCGAATTCCCACCAGCACTTTGTGGAACCAAGGGGTTACCCTCCACTTCTACTCCCTGAGGATCCAATGCTTTTACTCCTGTGAGTAGCTGTACTGAATATCTCAAGTTAAGGCACAGTCAGCTTAGATTGCGCAAGTATCTTATGTTGCTGTGAAATTAATGGAGAAGGAGAATATCTACATGAATGAAAAAGTAATAAACCCATACTCTTTTTTTAATTTGAGCACCAAGATCAATTTTGGCCTAACTTGTGTTTTCTGAACAATTAGTTCAGCTCATGCTTGTGGAATGACCGTAATATTTTTTTTTTTTTTATGGTACTGAGAATCAAACTCAGAATCTTGCACTTGCCAGGCAGGCACTTGTGCTGCTGAGTTATATCCCTACCAAAGCTGTCATATTTTTTGTCTTTTTCTCAAAGACAAAAGCCCATTCAGGGACCATCAGGCACTAAAGGAAACCTCAAAAATGAACAAATAAGAGAGAACTGATTTTTACATATTCATTTTATTTTGTTCTTTCCTGCCTTCTCACGTTCTAGGATTGATAGATCTAAATGTTAAGAACAAAATTCACAGATACTTAAATATATTTTTGTACATGTTTGTGAATTTGACTACTTAAAATATTTTAATCAGCACATAATTATGCATAGTAAAATGTGATATATATATATATATATATATATATATATATATATATATATAGTGCAATGATTATATCAGGGTAATTGGCACCATCATGATCTCAAATATTGATACCTCTACCAATATATATTTATATGTCTATAGCTCTCTATCTATATACATATGATCTTTGCATTAGAAATATTCAAATATTCAAAATCGTTTATATATTTTTTGAAGTATGAAATTATTTCAACCACATTTAAACTACTGTGCTAGGGAACATATAGAAGTTATTCCTCCTATGCAATTGTACATCTGTAGAGATTAACCATTTTCTTTCCACCTTCTTACCACTTCATATACTTCCTAATCTGTGGTGACCACTATTACACTCTACTTTAATAAGATTAACTTTTATAACTTCTGAATATGTTGTATTTTTCTGTCTCTGACTTATTTCATTTAATATACTATCTTGTAGGCTATTTCATATTAGAGCAAGTGACAGTATGTCACTCTTTTTATGGCTGCATAATATTCTACAAATATTTTATGTAATAATGTTACATATATATGTTCTCAACTATATATATATATAATGTTCTAAACTATATAGCTATGTATATATATATATATATATATATATAATTGAGAACATTCATATTGTTAATGGTCTAGATTTTAGCTATTATGATATCTCACTATTATCTTAATTTTCAATTAACTGATGGCAAAAAATGCTAATTTTTTAATACATTGATTTATCATCTGAATATTTTCTTTGATGTAATTATTACTCAAATCCCTTGGTCATGATTTAATTGGCTTAATTTAAATTTATTAGAAATCTGTCAAACTTTTTCAGTCTAGAAAGTTACATGTGAAGATTTGGATTTCAAGGCAATTATTGTACAGAAATAAAAAACAGGTAAGAGTCGCAGCAAGAAGTTACTAGTAAGCTATTAAAATACTTTGTTGAATATTGATGTTGCTTTGAACTACCCTGTTGGAACTAGAAAAAAGAGGTGGATGTGGGAGATATTTGAATGACTTGTGTCAATATTAAGTTTTAGGTTTTAAGTACTAATTATTATAATGGAAATGTTCTATTTAATAAGTGGTTTAGAACAATTAAAGTTTTTTTAACAGTACAATTGGTTATTGCTGGTATGTGTGTGTGTGACAAAATTTCCACTAAGGGTTCATTTTTCATTTTGTACCCTAAAAAATATTTTGGAAGGGAAAAGTTCCTTTCAACAGACATTCAGGGGGATTGGTAAAGGCTCTTCCTATAAATATGACTTCCTTGGGTCTTAAGGCATCAATACCCTTCTTGCTGATGCAGAATAATGATGGAGAAGATGCATTCACTTCCTAAACATATTGTCCAAGAAAATAAAAACATTGCTTATTTTCCTTTTATATTCATGAAATACAACTCGTATGTCCTTTTACTCAATGAAGAGGGGAAATAGGTTACTTCATGAGTAGCCATTATTCTATTACAATTCTACTATGCAAGTTGAAAAATGAATGACTAAAAAGTTAGTCGTCTCTGTCATTAGATTTTTTAAGGAAAGAGAAATCAAAGATCTGTGTCAAAACTTAGGGTTTACCTACAGGTTGTTTGCCAATATACTGCATGGGTGAGAAACAATAAATTTACAACAAAAGTTTGTTTTTAGGATATTAATTTAAGATGTTAATCAGTGTTGAAGCTGATGGTCATATGGATTAAAAAGGAGTGATGTTATTCAAGAACTATATTTGAAAGTAAATCAATAATGAGGATATACTAAGTAATAGATCTACATGATCTATTGTGGAAGTGTGTGTAAGGAAGAAAAATAAGTGTAACATTTTTGCATTCCCAAATATTTACTTTCAAAGCCCAAATAAAGTGGCAAGAAAATAAACATTCAGAACTAGATGAAAAGTCTTACTAATATTATCCAATATCCTTTTCATATTTCCTCTAGAAGAGGGGATTGGAAAAGTGGCTATAAGAGAAAACTAGTTTCCTCAAATAACTTAATAATGGTAGAACATTTTAGCTTTTGCTATTGGATTCTCTTATCATACTTTGGATTCTTTGAGTAGTTTCTTTGTTGGTGTTTGAATTCAATAATGGACACTTCTTCCTGTAAGGAACTACTCTGTTTTACTTTTAATTGAATTGAGACTTTGAAGGTTTGAAAGGGTCATTTTTTTCCCCACTGAATTGGTTAAGAAGATATTGGAAAATAATAATTGTCAGAAATTTTTGCGTTGCTTTGGAAGGATGGCATATAATCCCCATATGAAGTCACAAAGGCTGCCTCTGAGAAACATTTGCTTCTCACACCAAGTACTTCAAAATGGGCTACACTGCTTTCCACACTGCACTGAAACTTCTGAAACATGTCGTGCACACATTTGTCTCTTTTCTCAAATTTGATACTTAGGTAATATTAAATTTAATATAGTAGGTACTTTTTAAAAATTTTGCTTCTACATTTTACAAAAAAAAACTTATGTTAAGCTGTAGAATAAAAGTTTTTTTTTTAACTATGAAATTCAATTTACTGGGAAACACATAATCATGCATTATTGCAGGTCAAATTTCTTCAAATATGGTGAATGTGATTGCCATGATATGGACAGGTTTTGTGGCACATTGATGAGTTCAATTCATTAAGCAGGGATTTTAAAAATACGATAAAGTGTAAATGGAGGGAAAAAATAGCTTTCACTCCCTTAAACTGGGTGCTACAATTTGCTTACTTTTGCAGGATCAAAAATGGTATTGTGGCTGTGTTCTAAAAGAAAACACTGAGGCCTAGACAGATTAAGACAGTGTAATATACTTTGATTAAGGATTATAAAGCTGGTTTTAATACTCATTTAATTATTTCAGATGTGTATATGGAAGATATTTACCAATTTCAGCTGATCTGACTACTGAAGTTGAAGCGTTAAGACTCTATGTAACTGTAATATTCTAAATGTTTACTCCCAAATCGACTAACTCATTTCTCGTTTGCTCTCTCACTGGGCACAACACCCACAGCCATGCCTACTTACCCAACCACAGGCAAAGTGTAACTACATCCGTTATTTACCCTGAGAATTTAAAAACAAAAATTTAGAAAAATTGTGAGAAAAACCTCATGTCAAAGAAGCAAAATATAACACAAAAAGAAATTATAGGGATGTGAAATGAGAGCATATTTTGTGATTTCTACAATAAAATTTCAGTCCATGATAAGATAAAGCTCTATTTACTAGGTCTTTCTATAATTTTCACATAATCTTTCTATTCCTTCATCAGGCAATTCCTTCTGGAGTCAAAGAGTTCCAGCATAGGTAGAGAAACTCAGTTTCAAAACCATTTTATTTTCTCTATTTTTCACAATGTTTCAACTTCTTTCTTTTTTTTTTCCCTCTAAGCACAGCTGCAAGTTTAAGTAGGCAAGAAAACTATAATCAGCCACTTAGATTGGCTGCTGTAACACAGTTGTGCCCAATTTTCTGTTTACCTATTTTTTTGGCTTGATTGACCTTGATTCTGTCCTCCCCCATGTGTTTGTGGGGACAAGGTGATGTGCCAGATCTTTCCAGTGTGTCAGAGATCACCAAAACAATTACATACATAATGGTCAATGTATTATAATGCAAATATGTATAACTTCACTTTTGTATTAAATTAAATATTGAGCTCTTGTGAATGCTAAGTTCAATTTGACACTAAGTTCAATGCAAAATAAAGTTGGTTTGCTGATAATTTTTGAGGGGATAGATATGTATATATTTAGTTTATGTGCATATATGTGTATTATAAAGAAAATCTAAAAGAAAAACTCTGGTAATACTTGATTATTATACTGTTATTTATACAAAAAAGAAAAGTACTTCAAAGCAAAAAAGCAGATATTCTCATACAAGGTTTTGACATTCCAGGAAAATGACAAAGAATGTTCATTCATCCTTAGTATAAATAGTAACTCTAACCCGTTTTCACCCCCTTTCTCATCCTTGCAAAGCTGAAAAATGTTCAGTATATTAACTTATAATATGTCAACCCTGAAAGGGGAGAAGGAAAAGTATTATGATAAATATAGCTACAGTGGCTATGTAACATTTTAAAATTTATGACATTTTTTAACGACATCAAGTCTTAAAGCTATAGAGAGATATTAAATGGTATAAGGAGGAGGATAGAGCTCATTACAAAGAGTTTAATGTATTGATAAAAAATTCCATGGTTTTTGTGTGTGTGTGTGTGTGTGTGTGAGAGAGAGAGAGAGAGAGAGAGTCTGCTTTCCTTCATTTTGCCAAAAATTTTGTTTTATTGTAATATGGCACTGTAATTTGAAGCTAGATCCCAAACTTTTTAATATTACACTGTTATAGAAAATTCAATCTATATAAACATTTCTCTCCTTTATATTTTAGTAATGCTTTTTTCTAGTATTGGGGATTAAACCTATGGCCTCATTACTCTGAGCTACATCCCCAGCCGTGCTTAAATTTTTAAATTATTTTTCTCAAATTATCTTTTCTACCGTTTTTCTATTAAGTGGCAAGATAGCTATAATATCAGTTTCAGAACTACGTGTTTTAAGTTAAGACTAAACTTCTTGTTGAGGGTATCTCAAACCTGAAGGTGTACAACAAGCATGTGAGAATTTTCTTAAAATGAAGACTCAGAGCCTGAGAATCTGAGGTGCTGTCTCGGATTCAGAGTTTCTAATCAGCTCCCACTTAGTGGTTATGGTACATGAAAAAATTTTAAGTAAAGGGCTGTATTTGAAATGATGATTTTATAACAGCAACAATAGCAATTTTATATAATTCATCTCTAGAGAAAGGTATAGTTGACATAAAACTTAATAGATGTATAAGAAAATCAGATTTATTGAGTCTTACCTATGTAAATCATCCTTATCCAAGGCCATAGTAATGTTGAAATTCTCAGAATGTATAATGAAGCATCTGTGTCCAGTGTTGACTTTGTTTAGGTTAACTTCATATGTGCTGATTTATAGAAAATTGTAAGATTTGTGGAACATTTCTAAAGGTTTTTTGAAAAGAGTATGAAGAAGCAGCTGAAGTGTTTCTATACTACTGCAAAATCTTTTGGAATGCCAATGAATTGAACTAAAAAACTCATTTGCATTTTAAAGCCACAATTCATAAACTATGAATGAAAAACCAATCATTAAGGAAAAGATTGGAATTATATATTAGTATAAAAAGTCTTCATTTTGCCTAGGGATAAATAATGCTCACTAGAGATTCTATTGGTTAGATCATGTCTGATCTGAAAGATAAGCAGATTGCCTTTTAAAGGGAGATTCTGAGAAGATGCTTAGCTATAGGAACATGCAAATATAATGGCATTCATAAATCCCATGCTGGGAAAATGAAAAAATAATTTATGTAGCCCTAGAACATCTCTGACTATAACACTAAATTATTAGATGTTCATAGGTGCCAGATATGAAGATGTCAAATATCCTAAATACCTTCAACCTAAAATGAGTTTTCAATGTGTGGAATCACTAGATTGTACATATCCACAGTTTTTGCTCTGTACTGACTTTCTCGATTAAATATTTATTGGAACAAACTTAAATTCTTGCATATAATCCTTATAATGATTTATCTGTAATGGGTTACATTTGCCATGAGAAAATAAAAAGTTTGTGATTATTCAATTGGTTCAAAAAGCTTTTTGTTCTAATGAGATGATTCCACAGATATGAACACATAATAGTAGGGTAAGTTAAAAATCAATAAATTAAAAATACAATTTGTGAAGACTATAAGACACTATGACATGCTTTATGGAGAATTTTTAAAACATTAACAGTACAACAACTTTCAATGTTAGATGTAGTTTTTCATCTTGCAGGCATTTTTCAGCAGAATGGATGGAGATTATTTTTAAATAGAATAGCTCATTATTCTCTGAACCAACTTGGTATGAATTTACTGGGTTTCCATAAAAAATGACATATAAATGGTTTAAATAACAGAAATATTTTTACTATAGTTCTGGACTGTAGAAATCCAAGATTAAGTGTTGGCATGTTTGCTTTCTCATGAGTCTTGTTCTTGGCTTATAGATGACATGTTTCTGTTGTTCTCATTGGTTCTTCTCTCTGCCTGGTTTTATGCTAGCCTTCGCACTGTATACACAAGAAACATCATAACTGTATTGAAGTTCATTTTGACAAACTTCTTTTTAGTTAGTAACCTATTATAGGCCCTATCTCTAAATATAGACACTGTGCTAATAAGCTTCTCGTAACAAAATGTCAGTGATAATCAGCATAAGAAGAGGAATAGTTTATTTTCACTAAGTTGGGGAGGTTTCGGTCCATGGTTGGTGGGTCCATTGCTTTTGAGTGCATGGCAACATACTACATCATGATGGGAGCCTGTGCAGAGAAAATCCACTGATCTCATGGATGAGTACATGAGAGACAGAGGAAGGGTGTTGGGTCCCAATGTCAACTTCAAGGGTCTACTTCCAGTGAACCAAATTCTTCTTAGATTGCACCTCTTAAAGGTTTCATCACTTGCAAATAATGCCACACATTGGGCTCAAGATTTGAAAATGTGGGCCTTTGATAAATACTTACCCAAAAGATAGAAGTTATTGTGTTAACATACAAATTTTGGTGGGATATGATTCAACCCATGACATATTCAGAAATTTACAGAGGTATTCCTCAACTTATGATAAAATTAACTCCTAATGAATCATTATAATTTGAAAATATTTTAAACTAAAAATGTATTTTATATACCTAATTTATTAAAGAGATATCCTGAATTTATGACTGTTTCATTTTTTTTCTTTAACTTTACCACCCAACTATTGCAAACATCACATACCTCCTACAGATACTGAATCTGGAGATGTACTTGAGGAATAAGTAGGTACAATAACAGTGGGGTAGAATTTACAGTTAATATCACTCTCTCTAATCTTGCTCTCTCTAATTTAGCTTTCCTATTTGGATAAACTTTATCAACACCAAGAAATAATCTCAGCAGAAAAGTTGTATGAATTAATCAACACAAGTCTGAGCATGAACTGATTATTCCAGTCATTAGTTTTAACTTGATCTAAAAATAAATTCACTTTCCTAGAATTCCTGAAGATTGATTCTTGCTGTTAGATAGATTATTCTTAACAGAGGTGACTTTTATGAAGATGTTAAATATGTAGTTGTGAAATTTATTCTATTTTTAATAGCACTGTGGTATATGAGATCATATATGAAGTATTGAAGAGAAAATTTTTAAAAAGTAAAACACTTTATCATCTAGAAGGGCAAAATACTTTTTTTAGTAAAGAGAAAAATGACAGTAATCTCTAGACATAAGCCAAGTGAAACTATCAAGATTCTCTTTCACAAATGCTTTCTTTCTTTAGTACAGTAACATAAATGTCTTTTAAATTAGTAATAACTGCTTAAAAGTTTTAAAGTTTTTTTAGGTTTAGTTGTGTAAATAAAGAGGTGAGATTTCTTTTATAGTTATATCTGAGATGATTAAGTTAGTAAGGTTGCTAAAATAAAATGTAAAGTACAGTTGACAGATAAACTAAAGATTAATATATGTGTAAAATGATGTCAAAATGAGTCTTTTAATAAGCATAGTTGCATTTATCCAAAAAAAAAAAGGAAAAGAGGAGATGAAAACAAGGTTGACAAAATTATTTTTGTCTTTAAAGATAAAGACAAAGGGTTTGTCATCCTCCCTGAGACTACTTCTTGAACTTTAGTTGGCAAATTTAGATGAAAAGAATGTTTTCTATGCTTGAGAATAGTTTAAAACAATTAGTTTTGCATATATAATCTGAAAACTCTATGTTTCATGTTTTTAGCATGAAGGCTGGCTAACATCATTATGACTAAAGGGCCAAGCGTAAGTTAACAAACTGCTTCTCCTAATGAAAATCTTACTCTAACACTTCTATCAGGATATAGATCTGGAAGGTTAATGATTAATGTGCTTTGTTGGGATAATATTTTTGTAGTATCAAAGTAAAGTATGTTGTATGGTGGATAACATTTCTTTATTATTTTGTTTACGAGACTTGCATAGCCTTCCAATAGCAATTGTCTCTGATCATGGATGTATTTCTTTTTACATGCAAGTTTTTACTGTGACTTTATCATTTAATTACCTGCTTATATGACCTTTTAATGTAAATATGGTGAAGATAGACTTCACAGAGCAAGGCACGACTACTTATGGCTCAAATGTTACCTTCATGAACAAAGACTGCCTTAACATTTCTACAAAATGGAAGTTTTACATTTCTTTGGTTCTCCATACAAGATCCTATTTTATTGTTTTTAAAGAATGTTATTTTAATTAAAATCCTATTGTTTTCTTTGTTACCTCATTAGATAGTAATGTCTGGGCAAGTGAGTTCTATCCCTAATGTCTAAAGGAAAATCTAATATCAAAATAGATGTTTCATATATAGTTGAATAAATTAATAAATTATTCTGCTGATGCATACTGTATTTTCTGCTCAGTGATAGTATGGTTATTGTTTCTGTCCTACTCAAATAACTAGGCATTATATAATATCTTTAATCTCAATAGGGTATTTTTGTTAATTTTCTTGTCTCCAATGTGTTATTATTTACTTTTTTTATTTTTAAGAAAATAAAATGAAAAATAAAACATGATAAAGCCAATCAAAACAAAACAGGAAAAGTAATACAGAACTTCAAAATAAGAAAATCAATAATGATTACTATAATGCCTCTTGTTATCTTCAAATATATTTTTATACTAATAAATTATGGAAATTATTTACAAAAGGAAAAGTATGGTGAAATATGACATACACTTAAAGAGGTTAAAAAAGAATGCTACTGACCATGGGCCCGCCCTGCCACCAGGAACTTAGCAGAAGCCTGCATCAGGGGTAGGCTGCCCAGAACCTTCACCATGGACCCACCCTGCCACTGGGAACATCAAGGAGGCCCACCCATGACTGAAAACTGCCCTGGACTGCTTCAGCTGGGCCCATCCTCTCACCTGGAACATAAGAAGATCTCAGCAGGTGCCAGTTAGTGTGAGAAAATTTGGAACTTTGCTCCCAGGTGGCTAACTTTGTACTACAGCAGATTGACTGTATCAGTGTGGTGAGTATATCCTTAAAATAGAGGTGTACAGGGGATAAATAGGGCCAGTAGTAAAACCCCCTCCAACTAACTGTAAGATTTTGGTGTGTCTGAAAAGAGTGTGTGTGATCCCCTCCTACACATAGAAAACACCAGGAAGAGTAAAAATGACAAAATGAAAAAGCAAAATGCAGGCTCAAACATATAGTTCAGCAGAAGCAAGTATAGGAGACATTGAAATAGAGGACCCCAAAAGTAACACACCGGGAATCTCTGAAAAGATAGTGAGTGAAATAAAAAAACAACTGTGTCAGGCTATAGAGGAAATCAAATAAAGATAGAAATAACAACTTTAGTAAAGGAGTTGTTGAATGCAGCTAAAGAA
>PVLA01008225.1:0-64693 GCA_004027455.1 Hydrochoerus hydrochaeris
CTCCTAAGCCCTTGGTGGTGGCCCTGCCTCAATGTCAGTGTCACACACAGTGATGAAATCACCTCAGCCCACTGAGGAATGAGGGAGCCCCTTAGTGATGCCTGCAGGCTAAGGTTGGGGCAGCTGGACAAGTTGCTTTACCACTCTGAGCGACAGTTCCTTTAATAAGATCAGCGTATTGAGGCCCCCAAAGTAGGTGTTCAGGCCCAAACCACTGCACCCTCCTGTGTCCTCCCAGCGTAGTGGAGGAGGCCAGCATAGGAAAGGAGCCACAGGAGGACCCGTGGATGGCCACACAGACCTGCCCATTCCAGCAAGGAAGCTGGTAACCCCTGGTGGCCTAGAGACCCTGCCTCCCGGTGTAGCCTAACAGCCTGCACCAACAGCACGATACCAAGTGCTGCCTGGGGTCAGGTGAAAGGTGGCTAAAATTAGAGTCACCACATCACCAGAGAGCTGAACATAGGAGGATTAATCTTCCAGCTTGCAGAATGGGAAACCAGCTAATTGCCCAGGCTTCAATGAGGGAGGAGGACCAAGCCACACTGCTGAGGCTTCCGAACGCCACCAAGCAGCTCCCTCTGTTCCGCCCCCAGGTGTTATCCTGAATGAGGTGTTGGACAAGCACTCATTTTCTGTAACTTTCATGCCTCTTTAAACAGCAAAGCTTTTCATTTATTCACTTGCTTATGTACTTATTTGATTTTTAGTTTGGGGTAGACATCTTGGTACAGGAGATCATACACATCCCAGATTTCTCAGAGGGCATTGTGAGTTTCACCCCTTGTTGATGACTCAGGGTCATTTTCACAACACTAATTAGTAGACTGGACGGTAATACAGGGTTAGCCCCGGGGATTATCAAGGTATGTCCCGTCTGCTTTGCTTTTTAAATTACTGGATCTGCATTTTACAGTTTTTCTGCCTCCTCTCTCATCATAAAGCTCTTCTCCATACTACCAGGATGCCTGTTGTGGCCTGAGAAATTAGACCACCAAACTTGTCAGAACTATTTGCCAAGTAGGAGCAACGAGGCCCTGAGTGAGGCTGGAGGGGAATTTTTGCAGCAGAGAACATGAGCTTTGCTGCATGAATGGATGTTTCACACAGCCCTTTCGTCTGCTCAGAAACCAGTTCTGCTTACTTTCTGATCTCCCATGACTTCCAACTCAATACGAAAGGTTTACTGACCCAGAAAGAAAGTGGTGTCACTAGGGGTGACACTCCTGAAGCCTGGGAGGCTGATGGTGGCCTTGTCTTAGTTTTCTCGGGAAGGAAGCTGAGCCCCAGAGGGCTGGGGGAGGTGAAGAACCACAAGTCAATCTACATCTCAAGAACACTGGGTTAGGCACTGGCCTCAAGTCCATACTACACCTTCCATCATCAGAGCTGTGGGGAAAGGGATCTGAGGGCTTCCAGGATATGCGAAATGAGTACTGGATTGGGTGGGGATCAGTAGATCCAGCCCTGGCTCCATACTAACCAGCTAGGTGCCCATGGAAGTGTTACTTCAAGTCTCAGCTTCCTCATCTGTCAAAGAAAAAGGGTGTGTTAGTGTTTAAGGTGTGTCTTCTGTGATACTTGAGTCATCTTTACTAATTAGCAGAAGAGGAGTTGGATACATGGGGAAAGAATAAATAAGTTGTTCTGTACTCTAGGAGGCTGAGGCAGGAAGATTGCAACTTTGAGTCCAGGCTGGGCAACTTAACAAGTTAACAAGATATTGTCTCAAAATAAAAAGTGAAAAAGGGCTAAGGATGCAGCTCAGTGTGAAGGCCTTGGGTTTAAATTCCAGTACTGGAAAACACACACAGAGTTGTTCTGCCTGAGCCCACCTTAGCCCCCAGATTCCCTCAACTCCCAATCTGATCTCCTTTATGATGTATCCCACCCCTGATCCTGTCTATACTCACACTGACCCAGGAAAGCTTTGGAATTTCAAGCTGGTCAGCCCAGATTCTACAGCCCATGAGAAAATAGCCCAATAATAAAGGCAACCTGCAGAGGCCAGGCTATTTCCAGAGGCAGAGCTCTCACCAGTCCTCTTGTGTCCTGAGGTCCGATGCACAGGAACAGGCCACAGCCCATGAGGATGTGCCTATAGGGATGGACTGGGAGGAAAGTCAGCCTCCACCGGCTCTGAAGTGACGAATCTTCAGCTGGTGTCACCCATCCCCTGTGTCCTGGACTGGTTCTCCCTAGCTTCACCTTCCATCCCAGGAGCTCAGCTGAAGACCCTGAAGCCGGAGGGAAGGGCAAAGCCGGGACCTTCTGAGGACGAGGGCAGCACATCCCTGGCACCCTTCCTGCTGGCCGGACAGGCTGTGCAGCGGTGGTGACCCCAGCTTCCTCACGGCCCATTCCCATTCTGGGATGCACAGCAGAGGGCCCGTCTGCTCACCGAAGCCCCGTGACGTCTGTCGGAGCCTGAGCTTGGCCGCTTTCCTGGGCTGCTGCCGTATTGATTCTTCTGGCTCTCTTTCTGCTGGGGATATCAATTTAGTGGGTTCCTGGGATGGCTGTGTTTTAACCTCTCACCCCGGTCTAGACTCTGTCGGCTCCTGCTGTCCCTCAGCCAGGAGGAGATGGAGGCCCTGGGCCTCTCGGGCAGGCTCTGGAGCCAGCGGATTTCCAGGAACCGAGGCTGGGATCACCCGGCAGCTCCCCAGCCCCGCCAACCTGCCTCCCTCCAAACCGGCCGGTGAATTATTAAAGATGCAATTTCCTTTCATCTTTCCAGTAAAATGGCTCCCTGTGCCATGCTCCACGGCCTTCCTGTCACTGGCCAGCCAGGGGCTTGACAGTGCCTTCATTCACTCTGCTCTGCTCTCAGGCCTGGGCCTTCCTAGGAAGGTAGACAAAGGCTGACCCCTTCCTAGAAGGGTCTAGAAAGTGCAAGTATCTTGAGGAATCAGATTGAGATAGAAGAAATTTGGGATAGTTTGATAGCTAAAAGAAAACGTGCCCAGAGAGGTGCAGCAACTAGCCAAAGGTAACACAGCAAATGGCAGAGCTAGTGCTGGAGCCCAGTCCCCCATCTCCCAGGAGAGGGCTGCTTCTCCTTCTGCCCCAGAACTGCCACAGAAGTCCCAACCCTGTTTCTCTGGACTCCCTCACACACTCCCAGGGGGGAGTTGGGTTGAGCTCCAGGCTTTATTGATTAGGTCTCCAGTGTAATTTACAGTCTCTGCTTGTTGTTTACCACCCAGTCCCTACCCCTGCTGCAGTGGGCTTAGCTTAAGGTGAAACCAGTCTTATTACTGCCCCCTTGTCAGTATTTACTGTTTGGGATTTTATTGTTTGCTATTGGTGGTCATCACGAAGGGCTAGGGCACAGGAGGCTGAATGTCATCCTGGCCAGTGCTCTCAGTGGCCTGAAGCACTTCTGGAAGCCCTGCCCCAAGCCCACCTCCCAGATTCCCCTTACCTGGGCCACCCCAAGAGAGGCCCTGACACTTTCCCTCCACCCTGGCACATGGAGCTCTGACTAGAAGGAGGCAGTGGATGCTGTGCCCCAGCCCTGGGCAGAAAAGCTGCAGACACCTGTGGTCTCTCAGTCCAGAGGTCAAGGTCTGTCCAGCACCTGTTCCCTCAGCTCAGGGACTTGGAGGCCAGGGGCCCTCAAGACCACAGCTCCTCCCCAGGCCAGACTGAAGGAGACAGTGGCACTTTTCCCAAGGCTCTGAGCCACACTGGGACAGAAAGCCTCCTCATAGCCAGGAGGCGCTGGGCACAGGGGAGGCCAGCCTGTGGCAGACAGAAACCCACACTGGTCCTCTGGTAGCCTCGCTGAGACCTTAAACGCGCCCAGAGCCCACTGCCATGGCTCGCTCCAGCTGAGGCCAGTCTGGAGACCCCTGTGGCCCTCACCAGCTTTAGTCTCATTTTCTGAGCCTTCTCTCCAGCCCTTCTTGTTTCCCTCTGGCCTCTGAAAAGGTGACAGGAGGTCCAGAGAAGACAGCGCTCTCCTGTGCTCTAGGCCTTGACCTCCTTAAGGCGCAGTGTGGTGTAGTGGAGGGGGTCACACTCCTGCTCCAAACCGTGGCCCCAACCCTCGCTGGCCATGCAGAATCACTGCTGGCCAATCACTTCCCTGGACCTCTTTATGCCTTTAGTTTTCTCATCTGTAAAAGGAAGAGGAGTGAAGACAAGAAAACAGTAGCTACGTCAGAGGATTTATGTAAATCTGAAAGCTTGTCATGCTGGCTTCCTGATATGAACTCAGCTCTTCTCATTGTCGGAGGAGCTCGGGACCTCATTGTCGCTGAGGATAGCTGTGATACTTTTGGGGAGAACCCTGGTCCTTACTTTGAATGTTGCTTCCTAGTTACAGTGTAGATCCCTCAACCTACTGGAAGAGATCCTTCATCTCACTGGCACAGACTTTCTAGCTTCCACCACTGACCTTTGGCCCCCAGTTGGACACATGGAGGGCACTGTTCTGGGCTCTAAGTCTTCAGCTAGACTCGTGGGACATTGCTGTGGGATCCAGGCCCTCAGCTGGATTCTTTGGGTCTTAGTATGTGGACAAACTACATACACTCTATCTTTTGTATTTGACTCCTTGGATGACCATTATAAAATAATACTGTAAATTATATGTCTTGCATATAATTGTTTTCCTTGCAACCCCAAACTACACCACCATGTGTATATGTGTCATCAAACTCTGGAAGTTCTTTAGTAGCAGTTGTTAAATAGCCACTGTCCTACCCCTGCCCTTTCCTATAACCCCAGATCCTACACCACACACATACATATACTATTCACATTAGTAACTGAAGGGCTGATGCTCCTCAGGTGCCCTGCCCACTCCCCTCAGTTCTCAGAGGTTGGTTGGTGCTGAATACTACATATTTTAGCCAATCCTCTGTGGTAGGCCACCTCCACCATCACCCAGCTACATTGCTGGATTAATCTTGGCAGACCAGCAAAGTTCCGAGCCCAGGTGCCCAGGGATGTCACTGTGCTCTACCCAGCCACAGCAGGGAGAGCATTAGAGAGTATCAGTCAATCATGGCTGGGCCTTCCAGGAACAGGAATCTGCTGCCCCTTCATCATCCTCCACCTGGAGACACTGTGATGTGGAGAAAAGTTTTCCGTCTGGATTTGCAGGATCTACACTAAGTCATGTTCTACCTGGACATAGGTTATGACATTGGTTTTTAAACAAAAGCCTTAGGGCTGGGCATAGAGGCACACACTTGCAATCCCAGCACTGCAGAGGCTGAGGCAGGAGGATCCATGGGAGTTAAAGGTCAGCCTGGATTACATAGTGAGTTTAGGATCAGCCTGAACCATTTAGCAAGACCCTATCTAAACAAAACAAAACAAAAAATTTTTAAAGCCTTAGGTTGCTCAAAGGTCTAAGAAAAAGATCTGATGAACTAAGAGGCTAGGAGGGGTCAGGAGGTAGGAGGTAGAGATGAGGAAGCAAGGGGTCTGAGGTCACCCAATATCTTTTCTTCTCAAGGGCACCAGGGAACAGGCCATTGCCTCTCCCAGTCAGTCCTTACCACCTCCTCGAGGGAACATCTCCGACCTTCCTTCTCCCTCCCCAGCAGTCCCCATCTGCCCTCTCTGTGGCTCTGCACCCCTCAAACCAGCACTTCATGTTAGGTCACCTTGACCCTTCCCCAGGACTCTGGGAAGGTGGGGCATCCCCTCTTTCTAGGAACTCCCCCTATACACAGAGCCAAGAACCCACAGCAGAGGGGCTGGCAGAGGCCTCAGGCTAGCTCAGGACAGGGTGGGTGAGCCAGCGAGGTCTGCAGCACCCTGCGTAGGAAATGACCTTGTGAGGGCTGACCAAAGAGAACAATACTGAGAAAGCCCTAGCCAGGAAGTTGCCAGTCACCTCACACATCGCAAGGAGGTCACAGAGGTCAAGGTCAGACTCTAGCTCTACAGGAGAAACCTGAGCCAGGCATGAATGGGTATGTGAGAGCGAGAGAAAAGGAACATGTGTGAGAATTATGTGTGAGAGAGTATTCACATTTGTGAGAATATGTGTCTTAAGAGAAAAGAAACCCATGTGATAGAAACAGTACGTGTAAGACAGGGAAACTTCATTCAAGGGATAACGTTTTTGGAATGAACAGGCTGACTAGTGGACTCCTGCGTCCTCCAGGGAGACCAGGGGCAGCCTGCACAGGAAGAAGATGCTCCAGCTACCTCTTGCCTCCTCCTGCTCCTCCTTGACCAGGGACTCTGGGTCTTCACTTCAAAGCGGTGAGCTGGGGCCTGGGAATTCCCACACACCCACCCCAACACCCCTGGCAGTTGCCTCAGAACCAGGAGCCTTGAAAATATGCCGCTCAGCCGGTGGGGCAGCTTTGCTGTCAGCGGCTGCTGCCTGAGAGGGCCGAAGGAGGAGATCTCCATCATTCACAGCCCTCTGGTGAGTGACGCCCACAAGGGTCTGGAAAGAATGTATTGCAGTGCTCTGGGCACAGGCCCCACCACCCTACTAGGGCCAAGGAAGAGGGCCTCTCACACTCTGGCCACCTCGCCACCAGCCATCCTCCAAACTCCTGGTAGCTTCAGGAAGCCCCACCCTAACAAGAGGAGAAAATTCTGCGGAAATAGATGAGGCAACCAGGCCCTGTGCCCAGGACTTCTGGCCCTTTCTCGAGAGAAACACCATAGCTGCTTTTTGTAGAAAAACAATCACACTTACAGAGTCCTCTTATTTTAGAACTTTTCTCTTCTGTTTCATAAAAGTCCCCAGATCCCAGTGAAGAGCACCAGAGCCCCCAACACCAAGGCACCCTGAAATTGTCTCCCGTAGAATCTCAGTACCCAGAAAGCTCTGGATACTTCTGATGAATGAATACCTTCCCTACTGGCTGTGATTGGATGGTAAGAACAAAGGACACCAGGGGGAGGCTTTGCATTTCTGGTCTCCACCATAAGCAACTTTGGGACCTGAGAGTTTGTTTATTCATCCAGTGTTCATTATGGCTCACATACTGTATACTGGCCTTTCTGTTGGTGAAAACATAAAACATACATATGAACACGGCAGTCCCCCCTGATCTTGGGTGAGTCTAGAAATTTACAAGGAAATGTAAATTCACGGATACATCTATGAGGAGGCAGGGATTATGACCAAACACCTAGGGCTTTAGTTTCTTCATTCATAATATGAAGGTAACCTCAGGTTCATATAAAGAAAAAATGAGATGACTGATATGAAGCCCTGAACCCTGAGGAAAGAAGCAGGCTTGGGCTTCCTGTGTTGGCGGAAGTTCTGCCAAAACCATAATGAACCACCCCAAGCAGCTTGGACCTTGGACTGGAAGAGTAGCCAGTCTACAGGCAGCCTTCAATCATAGACTGCATCATAGTACTGAATGGCGTTTAACATAACAATCAAGCCCCATATGGTAAGCAAGTCAATGTATAGAGTAGGAGGGGGCTCCACGCAGGGCTGAAGCTGACCCCTCAAACAGTCAAACTGAAGCAGTGCACTAGGATTGCATCTTGGCAGGGACCAATTCTAAGGTCTGTACAGATTTCTATTTCTGGAAACTGCAGACCAGCTTATGTAGCATACCAACTTTCCCACCAAGAATAACTAGAAAAAAAAAAAAACACACATTTTAAAAATGTGGCCAGGCACCATGGTGCACACCTATAATTACAGCACCCTGCGAGACTAAGGCAAGACAGTCACAAATTCAAGCCTAGCCTTGGCAATTTAGCGCATTAGTGAGACCCTCTCTCCAAAAAAAAGGAGGGGGACTGGGAATGTAGCTCAGTGCAAAGGCCTTGGGTTCAATCCCCAGTACCACACTAACAAAAAATGTTTGGTTTGTTTTGTTTAAAGGCATTGAAGATGTTTAGAGGCCATGATCCTCAAAAGAAAAGATATAGAGAGATGAGACATTTGGGCCTATTTTGCCCAAGCAATAACCAAGAATTTGAGAAAGTGTAGACCAGGATTTTTGCAATCTCATGGAGTTAAGGGAAAAATGGGAGAAGGGGCATTCCAAGCATCTTCAAAGAAGGAGGCTTTTTTTTTTTTTTTAAAGACTTTCAGTTTCAACCCTTAAAGCACAAATCAGATGTAGATAAGCCCTTACAAAGATTAAAACCCTGCTTCAAACAAACTTAACTGGATTCAGGTGAGCTCTCTGGCCTAACTTCTATCAAAAAGCAAGAGTAAATATCTTCTGGGTCATCTAAGGGCTCAAATTTTCCCTACAACTTTTCTACACACTATGTTTGGTAGTGAACAAAATTACCAAGCATACCAGAAGATACAACCACATGACTGAAACCAAAAGGTTAAAAAATATATATATTATATAGTATATATATATATATTACATATATATCTGTAGGGAAAAAAATATATATATATATATCTGGCATCACCCATAACAGATCCAGATATTGACATTAAAATAATAGACTTTGAAGTAATTATGATTACTATGTTAAATAGTATTAAAGAAGATAAAGAATTTAAAGAGAATTGGAATTTCAAATGTAAATTCTACAAATGAAAAATATGATGATCAGAATTAACAAAATGGACAGGTTTAACAGCAGAGTAGATGACTAGAAAATCGGCAGTATAAAGAAGTTTCAAGCACTGGAGCACATGAGAAATTTGATAGAAAGTAAAATATGAAGCTAGATATGATGGCTCATATCTAGCTATTCTAGAGACTGAGGCAGGGGAATTACAAATTCAAGACCACCTTGAGAAATTTAGCAAAACTTTGTTTCAAAAAAAATAAAGTGCTGAAATTGTATAACACAGTAGCAAAGCACCCTGAATTCAATGAAAAAAATAATTTAAAATAAAAATATAATCGAATCTAAAAACTCCTAAATTTGCCCTGTAAAGCACACTATGAATAGTTGTATATGTACAACTCCTATTGTGTAATGTTTGTATGTGTGCACATGTGTGACAGCAGGCGGTATATAACAGAGGACATATACATTGTACTGATGTCACTTGTGTTACATAAAAGATGAGGAGCTGCAAGTCTCATGCGCTGTCTCTGTCTCTTCCCAGTGTACAGGCTGGGTACAAATCATATAACCTGTTGGAGGCTGTTTTGTCAACTGTACAAATGTGTGAGGATCCAAGAAGAAGTGCTCGTGCATAGCACTCAGCAAGTCCTTAGTAGATGAAGGAGGAGCAAATGGCTGGACTCAGGAGGAGCGGACTCCTATGGCTCAGACCTTGAGGATGTCTCCACACCCAGCCTGAGGGCCTCACCTATAGATTCAGCCACAATTAGTAAGTACATAACAGTATATACTGCTATAAATAACAGTATTCCATCAAGTTTGCCTTCAGAATGATCAGCATAGGAGGGGGCAACACTACCTGTAGGAATGACCTTCTAACGAGGCCCAGCCAGGCCTGCTAGGAGGGGGGTCTCTGAGTGGAGGATTCGTCCTTATGTTTGGTGACCTGCAGGAGGTAGGACTCCCAGCCCCCACAGTAGCTCTCCTTCCACTGACCGTTGTGACCAGTCACTGTCCTTCTCCCAGTTCCTTAACACACTGGTCTCTTTCCACTTCAAGGCCTTTTTATGGGCTGCTGCGTGTGTCAAAATGTGCTTTCCCAGGCTCTTCCTACATCCTCCTCCTGTCCTCCTGCTCACCCTTCAGGTCTCAGCCTGAACATCACTTCCCCTGGGGAACTCCCTCCCCATGGTCCCATGTTCCCCTTCATCTACTTAATGACACTAACCAGCTATTTTATTTCTTGTCTATGAATTGCCTCCACTCCTCCAAACAGCTCCTAGAAAGCCCTGGATACTACCTTCACTATTATTTTGAGACTCTAAGTAAAAAATGATCATTCATTCAACATAAAGCTTGTCTGGGGAGCAAGCATGACTGAAGAAAATGTAACTGTGGAGGAGATGCAAAGGGTGGGAAGAGGAGAGCTGACACTCTGCAGGAGGGAGTCACCACCGAAGGCCTCCATGACAAAGTGACATTGACTGTTGACGCTGAAGGAAAGTGCGGTGAGGGCCATGAGGATGTCAAGGGCTCAGTCCTCCAGAGCTTCTGAAGGGGGTTTGTTACACTTGGCAAAGTAGGAAATGATGTTTGTGCTTATCTGGTTTCCAAAGCAAATTGTCTCTTGTGATTTAATAATATAAATCAAAAGCCTTAAAATATGCATAGTCTTTGACCCACAAGTCCACTTAGGAATTCAGCCACAGGAAAACTAACATGTACATGTATTTATGTAGAAGGATATTGACCAGAAGGAAAATATGGGAATAGCATAGGTTCAACATGGGAGAAGTGGTAAATTAGGGTCATCTATATAATGGAACACTGCATAATTATTAAAATATTTATAAGACTATCTAAAGATGCAGGAAAATGTTCACCACCAACTGTTAAGTCATAACCTGTATCTATACAAATACCATTTTGTAAAAAACAAAATACATGTGAAGAAACTTTGAATGCATAAACATCAAAATGTCAACAGCAATAAATGAGTGATAGAGTTATGGTTAACTTCTGTCCTTTCTTTCTCTCTTTCCCTCTTCCTTCCTTCCTTCCTATCTTTCTTTCTTCTTTTTTCCATAGTTTATGATGGTAGTAAGCCACTCACAAGTTTGATAAATTCCATGAAGGGATCAGGTAGAGACAGGGCTCTACGTGGCTGAAGGATCAAAACTACAAATCATGGCCATCTGCTATGAATAGGGAGGGTGAGAAATTAGAAGAAACAATGAAGCCTTTTTTTTTTTTTTTTTTTTTGGTACTGGGGATCAAACTCACAACTTTGCACTTGCCAGGAAGGCTCTTAAGCCACTGAGCTAAAGCCACTGAGCTAAATCCCCAGCCCAACCATGAAGTCTTGAGGGACAGCAGATCCCCATACACAGCAAGCTGACCAGACAGTGATGAACCACCCTGAAGATGCATAACCATGGGCTAGAGAGAATCCCATCAGCTAGCTATACGATTTTCTTTAGTAAAGTTCAGCGGTTGCAGTGAGAGTTGGGTTCACCTAAGGCTGAGAGTCTCCAAACAGACACAGAAAGGGAGAGAAGCCAAAAATGGTGAGGCTGAGGATAGAGGTTCAATCAGTCATTGGACAGAGTCAGAAATTTGGGAGGAGAAGATGGTTAGTCGGTAATACTCAGTATTAGCTTTCAGAAGCACTGTAGCTGGTGGTGGCGATGAAGACAGGGCAGGACCCTGAGCCTATCCATAAAAGTGAGGCCTTCAAGGAACTGAGACTTGAATAATGGTCAGCCACATGGGAAGTCCCAAGATGCCAGTAACAGAGCCAGAACCCCAAGGACTAAAAGTGATATCTTAGGAAGTCAGTAGACAGTAGCAAGGAAGAGGCAAAGAGAGTGTGGGCCTACTGAGAGTGAGCTTCGAAAAGAGCTGAGGTTCTGAAAGGAGGAGGGAAGCGATTTGGCTGGAAGTGGCAGTGGACACACACTAGATGGGGAGGAGATCACCCTGGACCAGTTCAGGCAGAGCAGAGTTTTCAGGGAGCACCTTAGGGAGAACATACAGCACCCCAGAGCTGAGCCCAAGTCTTTGGGGATCACCTAGGTCAGAGAAGAGCTTGAGTTCCGGGGTAGACTAGGGTGGGGACCTGCCCTAAAGCATGGAACCCAGCCACCCTCCACACACACACACACAAGGCTACATGCCAACCCTCTCCTCCTCTCAGAAGGCATTGCCAGCCCCCGGGCAGCAGTCCTGATTCACTGGCCCTAAATGACATGATTTCCCCCCTTCCCAAGCATTCCACTGTGTTTTATGCAGTGCCCTACTTGTTAAAAGAGTAAATTTAGCTTTTATGGGGAGAAGCAGCCGGGCTTGGTCAGGGAGTCTGAGGTGGGGCCTGGGTTCCCTGTGGCAATGCCAGTCTCTCAGGATGAGCCTGAGAAGATATCATCTGGTCCCAGGCACCTCCATCCCTTCCCACTTGCTATCCCTTTCCTTTGCCACCTCTCACTCTCCCAACAACAGCTGAAGGCAGGATTAGGGGAGGGAGATGGGACAGGCAGGACAGGAAGACTACAAGGTCACCTAGCTGTGACACTGTGAGGACAGCTCACCATGCCTCTTGGCTCACCTTTGACATGAGTGCAACATGGCTGAGGATCTTTCCTCAGAGGAGTCTCTGTCCAAGTAAAAATCGGAAGGCCAAAGCCAACCTGACCTACCGCCTTTTGCTGTGGGGCTATAGACAGTGGGATGGGCCTCTCTGCAGCTGTTTCCTTGGTCATAAAACACCCCTACCACACACATACAAGGGGAAGTAGTGAACAGTCCTCATTGGAGGAAAGCAATTGGCAGGGGCAAAGTTAGCAGATCAGCACATGGTAGTTCCCCTCACCCTTAAGGATGGCACAAGAGTTCTCAACCAGGGAAAGAAAGCAGCCAGCCAGTGTCTGACCCATCAGGCAGTGGACATACATCTGCCTGACTTATACCTCCCTGAGCACTGGCTGAGCACACAGAAGTCCCTGGATTGATGGGCATGTCTCCAGAATGCCAAGCCAGCTCTTGGACACAGCCAGATGAGATGGGGACAGGGAGAGGCTATTTCTGCACCAGTTCTATTAAATAAGCTCACTGCCTGCTGCTTCTGTCTCCTGAGCCTGTGTAGGCACTCCAGCCTGTTCTGTGTGGGCCTTGGAGTCCACAAAGTATGAGAGGTAAACTGAAGCCCAGGCATTTAACTCAGTTAGTGGCATTTCCTGGCAAAGATAATAGCCTTCAAGATTCAGCCTGCCCACCTAGCATACAGGCTCAGGCTGAGAAATGAGACACCCCCCCAAAAAAAAAATGCCTGCCCTTGCCCAAGTAGGAGCAGGGGCTGACCTGAGCTTCTGGCCAGAGGACCCCACTTTCAGGACAAAGGAGTCCAGGGCAAGACAAACTAATAATTTCTCTTCTCCAGCCCCTCCCTGAGGGGACAGGACCAGGATCTCTACCTAGACTCCCAGAGCAGGAGATGCCTGGAGAATACTGCCCAGCACCACAGGCCTGGGGTAGCATCTATACTTTTTGGCCAGTTTTTTGTCTTAATCACTACTAGGCCCTGTGACACTCCAGTAAGGGACAATACTGTTGTTCCCACAGTGCAGAAGAGGAAATAGAAGCCCAGACAGGGGAAGTACTTGGTTCAAAGTCACAAAGTTACTAGTAGACCTGTACCAAAAACAGAATCTCAGTCCCCTTCTGTCACCCATGCCTACCAGGATGTCCCCAGAGACTCCTCTGCCCCTCCCTGTGGCTTTGTACATGTGACTTCCTCTCAGGCCCCTGTCTTCATCTGTAGAATGCTATTGGTGGTACCCACTTTGCCAGCAGATTGACAAAAATGGGACAGTGATGGAGAGCAAAATCACAGACCTTCTCAGCCAAGTCGGCTCATCTGACCTGGTTCTCCTAGGATGCTTTGTCCTCACCTCAGCCTGTCCAGCCTCAGCTGGGTACCAGGCTCTAGTCTCCATGCTGGGCTCTGGGCAGCAGGGCGGGAGGGGCAGCTGTCCTTCTGGCAGGCCTGGCACCCCACTAGGAATCCAACTGCACACCCATAGGTCAGGATACCATCCACAGAGCAGCAGTTAGGCATGCCAGGAGGACGTGGCACTGGATCTGTAGTGCTGAGTCTTTTGTTCTGTGTCCTGAGCAGAATCAGGTTCACATGGTGTTGTAGTCAGAGGTCCTGAGGAGAACAATTAGAATCAGGACATGGAGTTTATAATATTATTTATGATGGTCACCCAGATTTAACATAAGAAACTGCAGGAAACCTATCCACAACACTAAAGACATAGAATATTTAGCCAAGGGCCTGAATCCCACAGCAACATCCCACATGAGTCCAGATGAAGACCCAGAGCTCACGACAATGCCTCCCACGAGTCCAACTGGAGGTCTAGAGCCCACAAGAAGGACTCACACCAGTCTCTTTTACAGATCCGTGCTGGGAAGGCCCAAAGTGGTGGAAGCTAGAAAGTCTATGCCAGCAGGGTGAAGGAGCTGTGCTGGTAGGTTGAGGATTCTACGCTGGAGCCGAGAAGTCGCACTCACAACAAAGACCAGGGCTGTCCAGAAAAGCACCACAGCCATCCTCAGCGACACGGAGGCCCCAAGCTCCTCCGATGATAAGCACAGTCAAGTACATGCCAGGAAGCCAGCCTGATGTGTTCATCCTGGAGATTAAGCAGCACATGTCTTCCCCTCCAGAGCCAGGAAGCAATGCTCAATGTAAGGACTAGAGCTTCTCCAGGAGAATCAACAGCTCAAACAGCAACACGTAGGAGAATTCACAATGCCTCAATACCTCAGTGCATAGCTTCTCCTTCTCCACATCTCTATGCTGGCAACTTTCCTCAGGTGGAACATCTATGCTCAGTGCCACGCTGATGTAATACAGCTAGCGTTAAGTTGACCACCAGTTTTTAATCCATAACACATGGTATTCTCATGGAATACCAGAGATAGGTAATTCATAAAGAATGGATATTTATCTCTCGAAGTTCTAAAGCCTGGAAAGTCCAAGATCAAGTTGCCTGCAGGTTCTGGTCCCAGTTCCTCTGCTTCTGAGTTGTGCCTTGAACACAGAGTCCCCCTGTGGGGAGAATCACTCAGTTCACAAGGCAGAAGACTGAATGAGATGGCATTAATCCCCACATGAAGACAGAGCCCTTGTGACTCGATGCCTTCCATTAAGCCCCCTCGCAACCCTGCTGTATTGGGGATTAAGCTTCCAAAATAAATGTTAGAGGGGTCAAAACAACATAGCAACAACCAACCCCAGTGACCTGCTGTTCACTCAAGGAAGGTCTCTGCTCCATTCTCAAGGTCACTGGGATCTGTGCCTGGAACCCATTACTCTTCCCCCAACCTGGGCCTTTGGCCCATAGGCTGGCCTGGTGTGGATGGGTTGATCTCTTTTCCCTAGGCCTCTGCCATCAGCTATGTGTGCTTCCATGGAAACAGATGTGTGTTCCCAAGAACAGTCCCAACTTGTAGGAAAGTTCAGAGTTTCCCTCTACCTCTCCCTGGCTTTATGACTTCGGTCAAGTGACTTCTACTTCCTGGGCATAGAGGTTATATCCACAAGGTTCCTGCCTCTATAAACAAAAATCAGCTTGAATGTATATGTGTTGTGGGGGGGGGGCAGTTGGGAAGGCTTTTGCAGCTCCCTCCAAGCCGGTGGAGAGAAATGTCTGAGCCTTCTCTGAGGCCCTGGAGGTACCACATTCCAAACCTCCTGGCCCTCAGATCTGGTGTGGACCAGAGGCGGGTGGCTGCTGCTGGAGGGAGGGGAGGCAGGCAAGATCAGAGGCCAGCAGCCTGTTGGGCCCCTCCCGCAGCCTGCCTGGCCTGAGAACAGCCTGCCTTGCCGGCTCCCTCCCACTTTGGCCAGGCCAGGCCTCCCTAGAGGGCCCACCATCTGACCCCCTGGCTCCCTTGGGCTGGCTCAGTCGCGTCGCCACATCGGTTCCCAGGCAAGGCGGGCTGGACTGAGCCACCACCGCCGCCTCCCTGCTCTGCAGCTCTGTCTGCTTGCCTGCTGCCTGCCACGTACCTTGCCCTCCAGACCCCTCGGACTTGGGGCCCACCTCTCCATGCCACCCCATCCACACCCATGTGTGCAACTCACTGTGGGAACCGTCCCAGAAGCACACCCCTGTCTCCTCACCCACAGAAGTGCCTATTTCCCAGACCACCAGGGCCATGATCTGTCTGCCTCCACTCCTGGGACATGAGTCTGAGAGCCACACTGGTGTAGTCCCTGTCCCTCCTTGGCTCTCCCCTGATATCGGTGCTTGGTTGGCTGCATAACATCACCTTGAGCTGATTCCTCCTGCAAGGCTCTGAGCCGCTCCAGCAGCACAAGCCTAGGATCCATTCAGCTCAGTGAGCAGGTTTCAGCACCTCTCCACTCACCCCTTTTCCCCTGGCTGCTTCTCCCTGCAGCATCCCAACACACGAAGCCGCCATCTTACTTCTCTCATCCCTGCCATAACCATCTGGGGGCCACTTTGTCGTAGTCTCTCCAGTGTCTGCTCAGGCCCCACTTGAATGAGTGAATGACTAATGAGTATACCAGTTTTGGCACATGGCCTAGGTGAGTGATGGCAAGCATTTTAGTGATTTCAACGATAACAAAGAGACCACTGTGGCATGCATGCCATAGGTTCACCACCATTGGCCTAAGCCCTACTAAAAAGAGGTTCTATTGAGCTTTAAGTCAAAGGCAGGAAACAACAGGGACCTGGATGGGCTAGGATTAGGAATGACTGAAATATTTGCAAGGTATGGAATGAGAAACAGGCCTGAGGGAAGGGGATAATGTCAATTTCCACACTTAAAACCACCTCATAGCTGAGCATTTGGCATGCACTGCAGAGAATGCTGCCTCTAAAACAATCCATGGTGATACACCTGTCCTCATGTACTTCACCAACAACCCTGTGAAGCACAGTTTATCATAACTATTTTACTAACCAAGGAGCAGAGGGTCAGAAAATACTTATTTATTCCAAAGCCCACCACTCTCCTCTGACCCTCTCTACATTTGCCTCAAATATAGTCCTTCTACCCATGGTTCCTCCCTATGTCCAGTAAAAGGTGTGAATGTGGCCACAGATTCTATGGTTACTCTCCAGATGAGACCCACAAGGCCTAAGGGCTCTGACCAGCCCACCAAAGCCATCTCCACCATGTGGCAGCAGCCAGCCACAGGCCCTGGGCCTCCAAGTCTGTTGTATAAATCAGCCCCAGCTCAAAGTTAGGAGCTCCGACTTTTCATCTCAGGCTTTTTGCTGACCAGTTCTGGACCTTCCATCTCTGTTATCTCTCAAAATCACATCCAGCTATTTGCGGACACACACTCACACACACACACACACACACACACCTTCCACCTGGACCAATTGGACCATGCTGGGCTCTGTTCTATGGCAAAGAAGTAGTCTTGGGCAGCAAAGAGTCCCTCTAGACCCAGAAGTCTCATCCAGGTGTGCCCAGGTGGGGCTCTCCACAGAGGTCAAGGCTGGATGGAGCTCACAGGTCACCACTGGTTCTGGAGAGCTTGTGTTTCGTCCCAGTCCTGAACTTTTGACCTTCACTACATTTCTTCATTCAGTAGGATTTCCTGAGCACCTCCTATGCCCAAGGCTTATGCCAGGGCTCTGCTTCCTGGAGCTCACTGAGTGGAAGGGTGGGGTGAGCCATCGGGAGACAGATCACCTGGTTTCAAAACCTGGCTTTATGAGACCTGGGCAGGCACCCTAACCCTACCAAGCTACAGCTTCCTCATCTGTAAAGCTAATATTAGTAGTTTGCTTTTTTTTTTTTTTTTTGCATTTAAACAACTTTACAAGATTAAATGAGATCATGAATATAAACCATTTTGTCCTAGAACTGATACACAATAAGGGATCAGTAAAAGATCAGTCACTGGGGAAGGAAAGCGGCCCAAGTGTGGGCCCTGGGCCATGCTGCCTTTGAATCTGCACGGCAGGGACATTGTCTGCGGAGGGCATGCCGGGAAGATGGCTGCTCAGCAAGGCACAGCCAGAGGCATGCCACAACTCTCCCCTTCCTAGCTGGCCCCACAGATTGGTGCCCTGGAGCTCCCAGGGGATCCATAAGGGCTGCTCACTCCTCAAGAACAACCTCAACCACACCTCCAGTCACACTCTCAGGTGAGCGTCACGGAGCCACGTGTGTATATGCAGAGCCAGAACCCTACCAGGAGGTAGGCCCTGAGATCAGTGGGCTGGCATATGGCCCCATCCACGCACTCACACCCAGGAGGGTGCCAGCATGGTCGCACTGGAGGGTAAGAACACATTTCCCGACAGTCCTGCCAGCCCTCACCATGTCCTGGCTTGTTGACACACTGATGACATAATTACAGTTTCAATCACAGATTAATAATAAGTCATTTTTGCAAACGAGGAGGCAGGTCTACACAGGAAAGGGCCCCAAAGGGCCTGTCGCCTCTGCTATCTGAGGCTGCTGGCCGCTGTTTGATGTTTTCTGCCGAGCTGAGACTTTCCTAAGGACGTTCATAACCACCACCACCCAGGTAATAACCTCCTTGCCTGCTTCACTGGCCTCAGGTAGAAGGATATTGTGGTAAGGTTTGCTTCAGAGAAGGCATCTGCCTGTGTGTGTGTGTGTGTGTGTGTGTGTGTGTGTGTGTGTGTTTACCTGTGTCCACCAAGCCCTCCATGTGAGTGCCCACGTGTACTGGTCTATATGTGTTTGATGTGTCTCTGTGTTCACATGTGTGCATACTTGAGTGTGTGTGTGTGTGTGTGTGTGTGTGTGTGTGTTCTCACAGGACATCAGCAGTATGTAGGGGGTCTGCCCCCACAGAGAAGTCAAGATCCCTCTCCTGCCTTCCTCTTCCCCCAAACGGACTATGCTGGAAAACCAGTGGGGCAAAGAAGGCCCTAGTCCCCCAAAGTGCTCCTGAAGAGAGATTTGGGATAGGGAAAGGCAGGACCCAGGACAGCCCAGCATCCCTGGGCTCTGATGTAGGACTGAGAACTTGCCTGCATGGCTCTATTCTGAGCAGAGAACTGATATTAGCAACAGTGACAATAACAATCACTCACTGTCAGCTGTTATGGTGCACATCTGTATCCTAGCACTCAGTGGGCTGAGATAGAAAATTCACAATGATTTCCAGGCCAGCCTGGGCTATATAGTGAGTTCAAGGCCAGTCTAGACTACATAGTGAGACCCCATCTAAAAATTTAAAACAACCACCTATTTGTGTTTTGAGCTTTCTTCTTTCCTATTCTCTTTTAATCTGCACAACCTCTCTGAGGGGAGGGAAGACAGGCTTCATACCCTCACTCCAACCCCAAGTGTAAATATGAGCTCAAGAAGAAGAGGTCTGGCTCAAGAAGACACGGTAATGGGTGGCAAAAGTTATTATGGTCTAAGCCCCAGGTGTTCCCGTGTGTCAGGTGGCAGTCCTGGCCCCTGCCTTGGCTTCATGCAGGTTCCCGTCAACCCTGCACCCTTTCCATTGCCACTGGGCCACAGTGCAAGCAGTTCAAGTGCCAAGATTCCCTGTGCCTATGAACTGCAGAGGAACTCCATAGACTGGGCTCTCAAGAGCAAGACAAGTTCATCCCAATCTCTCTGTGCCCAGTTCTGCATCCCTGCTTCACCACAGGCCAGTCATAGTCACGTGGCCTAAACCTTGTTCCTTCATTCGACAGTGACTTGGTCACTTATTACTCTCCACCAAGCTTGGCCCAGGTGGTTTCTACAACTCTGTGGCTATGACCCTACCCAGAGCGGCAAGTGGCTGAGATTGAGGTAAGAAGGAGGTGTTCAAATGGGGTTGGCTGCCTGCTGCAGGGCCCTGTCCACCCCCACCACCAGGCTCAGCCCTGGGGCTCCTGGTTACCCCGTGCCTGGAGGGTAGGCCTGGTGCTCAGCCCTACACCAAAGGGACTGCTGCACTGATCTTCCTGCTGAGCGGTCTGCTGTCAAGCTGTTCCACGCAATTGGAGGCAACATCTAATTAGACCCAGGCAGAGGGCCCAGAGAATCAGTTGGACAGCCCCATTTGATGACAAGGTGAAGAATCACTCAGAGGCAGGTCATGAGTCAGTGCCAGGCCCCAGCCTGCACAGCCCCTTTGAGCCACAACTCAGGCTCTAAGTGGGTCTGGGGCAGGAGTAGAAAGGCTAAGCCCAAGCCCTGCTCGAAGGCCTCCAACAACCCCTCTCTGGTGAGGCCTTCGAGGCCCTGGCACTCTCTCTAAACTGATACCCAAGGCCGTCACAAGCTGATTGCAGTCACACCACACCACACCTCTTAGTGTGTGGGTCTCTGCCTGGCCAGTCCTCCCAACCTCTGACTCCCATGGCCAACGCCATTCTTTCTTTGGCTTTATCTAAACCAGCTGAGCTTTTAAATCACTGATCAAACTCCCAGTCGTTATGGGGCACCGGCACAGTGTCTACACCTGGCACAGCAAGCAGGCACTCAGGGAAACATTTCCCAAGAGACCAGCGAGCAGCCGAGATTGCTTGGCTCATGACTCTGTCCTCTGAACACTTGAGCAGTCGTGGAAACTGTGCAAGTCCAGGAGAAACGCTTGAAAGTCGGGTCAGGCTCCTCCTCCCTCTGTCCAGGGGATCCTTGCACACCCTGGGCACCTATTGGGAGCTCCAGAGTTGATCAATCCAATAGAGTGTCTTCTTAAAAAATACACAGACTCTCCTTGTCATTCCAGATCCTACTCTCCACTCACCAAGAATATGAAATGTGTTCTTCTTAGTCCTTTTTGCTCTGTCTTTGGCTCTGTCATCTGTTTGTGATAATGACCAATAAGAAATGTCCAGGTGTACTTCTGGACCAGACGTACTGCGCTATGTGCACTGTGTATTTTAGCTCATTTTAGTGCTATGCAACTCTCTAAGGCTGTAGGTCCCAGTCAGGGTCAGTTTTGTCCCCAAGGAACACTTGGTAATATCTGAAGGCAATTTTAGTTGTCATATGGGGGTAGGAAGTTGTTACAGGGATTTAATGAATAGAAGTCAGAGATGCTGCCAAACATCTTACAATACACAAACAAGGACAGTCCTTATAGCACAGGATCATCTAGCCCAAGGGGTCAATAGTGGCAAAGCTAAAAACCCTACTCTAATCCATGGGGTCTAAAGTGTTATGGTTGATACATTATGCCAACTTGAGCTTTCCTTCCTTCATTTTGAATGTTGGGTGTTTTGTCCTAGCAATGAGAAAAAAGTAGCCAAGATGTAGGGTAAGGTCATCTTCCCATTTTGCCACTAAGAAAACTGAGGCCCAAAGAAGTCATGCAGCTAATCAGCAAATGGTGTTCACCCAAGTGACCTGGGCCATAGTCCACGCTTCTGTCCATTGTACTCTTCAGCCTCACCTCACTTCAGCACTGTGACTAGGACCTCTACCCTGAGGAAGGTTGTTTTTTGTGAGGACCCTGAAACCTCCTGCAAGTTGTAGGGACAAAGGGTCTCATGAAGGCCCAATGGAGGGTCTCTGGCTGCTTCACCACTTGTATCCAGCCCCAGAGTTGGAAAATCCTGTCTAAGCCTGCTCCAGCCCTTTGGCCCGCATTGATCTCCCTTCTCAGGACTGGGTCTCAACCACATGCATGATGCCTGTTTGTCTCGTGTAAGATCCTGGAGGGAGGGTAGGAAGGGGTCAGGGCAGGAGCCACACTGCCTGCATTCTCAGCCCACCAGGCCCAGGGCCCTGAACACACAGTTGGGCCTTATCAGTCCTCTCTGTTGGTCTGTGACATAAGGGCAGTGGGGTTGGAGGTTCTGGAGTAAGCAAAGATGGGGGAGCTTCAAGATAGATGTGAACCTAGAGGCTGCAAGGCTGCCCCAGGCACCACAGGGCCTGGCCTAGAGAAGAAGCCATGGCTGAAATGAGGAACTTACTGGAGGTTTCCAGACAGCAGGGAGGAAGAGGCCCTCTGAGAGGGAGTGAGATACCAGGACTGGCACTGGTTGTCTCAGGCCCCAGTATCTGATTGGCCAGGCTGTCAGTCACAGACCTGCTTGTGAGACAGTTGGTCAGGGGAGTACTCCAACTGGAGCAGGCACAGCATGAAGGAGTCAGTTGAGGCAGTAAAAAAAAAAAATCTCCCTACTCGTGGGCCTACTGATTCTGGTGGAGGAGACAGGGCCCCCCTTTTCCTTCCTACCCAATTGCTAGGGTGGGGCCTTGCACAATTCAGGGTCCCAAGAGACCTGGTGACCACCACCTGTCTGCCAGAAATGCATGGTAGGGTAAGTGGGAACAACAGCAGGAGGAGAAACAGGAAACAATGAAGAGACCTTAAAGGGGCATGGAATTGGGTAGAGGCCATAAGACAGTAGCCCATGGAGGAGTTACCAATGCCCAGCAGTAGGGAACAAGGTCACTCTTTTTTTTTTTTTTGCACTGGGGATTGAACTCACGACCTCGTGCTTGTCAGGCGAACACTTAAGCCACTGAGCTAATCCTCGGCAGAACAAGGTCACTCTAGCAGGAACTTCTTAGCAGGCAGCATGGAACATTCACTTAGCTTCTCAACTGCCCTGCCTAGGCCTCCCAAAATGCCCACTTCCTTAAGTCAGCTCCCTGGGCCTCTCTGGAGCCTTGTTTTTGCCTCACAGCTGCAAGAAGTAGACAGATGTACTTCCCTTGTAAATGGTCAGCTTCTCCAGCTGTGACCCACTGCCAACTTGCAACTCCTCTCTCCTAAAGTTAAAGGGCCTTCTCCTTGTAAACCCTCTCAGGTCATGGCTTAAAGGAAAGGGAGAGACAGGAAAAGCAATAATAAAAAGTACATCAGCATACTTTACACATATTCTCATTCGTTCTCACAACATGCTTATTGTTATAGCCTCAGAGCCCTTAACAGTTCTAAGGATGATAAGTATTTGTTTAAAAAGTAATAGATTCCATTCTCGCAAAAGTTGAGGAAGAAAAAAAAAAGTAATACACAACTTAAAATGGAATTAGCTCTATTTACAGTAGCATCAAGAAGAATAAACTGTGTGAAATAGATTTAATAAAAGAAATCCAAAATTTATATTCTGGAAAAAAATTCATCATTCATGAACTATTATAACTCACCATCTTTAAGATGGCAACATTCTCCAAAGTAATCTACAGATTCAATGTAAATTTGCTATCAGAATCCTAGCCGACTTCTCTGTGGAAACTGACAAGCTGATTCTAAAACTTTGATGGAATTGCCAGGAACTCAGAATAGAAAAACATTCTGAAAAAGAAAAACAAAGTAGAAAGACTCACACTACCCACTTATGAAACTTACTATAAAGCAACAAGTAATCCAGACAGTATGCACAAGGATAAATATGTAGATTAATAGAATAAAATTGAAAATTTAGAAATAATATATTATAGTTAACTGGTTGATAAGAGTGCCAAGACCATCAAATGAGGAAAGAATAGTTTTTTCAATAGATGGTGTGGAGACAACTGGATTTCTACACACAAAAGAGTGAAGTTGGACCTCTACCTCACACCATATATAAAAAAACTAACTCAGAATAGATCACAGACTTAAGCGTAAGAGTAAAAACTATAAAACTCTTAGAAGAAACATAGAAGAAAATTTCATGGCCTTGGATTTGAAAATGCTTCATAAATATAATGCTAAAAGCATGAGAATGAAAGGAAAACCAGACACAGTAGACTTTATCAAAATCAAAAATTTTTGTGCTTCAAAGATCAACATTAAGACAATGAAAAAGCCCATGGAATGGAAGAAAATATATATGAGCCATATATCTCAAATGAAAATAGACTTTTATTCAGAATATATAAGAATTCTTATAACTCAATAATAAAAAGATAAATAACTCAATTAAAAGTGGATTAAAATGAATAGAAAGTTCTCCAAGGAAGATACACAGACAGCCAATAAGCACATGAAAAGATGCTTGACATCACCAGTCATCAAGAAAATGCAAATCAAAACTATAATGTAGGGCCAGTGATTTAGCTCAGTGGCTTAAGCGCCTGCCTGGCAAGTGTGAGGTCATGAGTTCGATTCCCGGTACCAAAAAAAAAAAAAAAACTATAATGTGATACCATTCCATATCCACCAGCATGGCTATACTGAAACAGTCAATAGTAACAAGTAGGGCTGGGGATTTAGCTCAGTGCCACAAGTGCCTGTATGGCAAGCAGGTTGTGAGTTCGATCTCTGGTAGAAAGAAAGAAAGAAAGAAAGAAAGAAAGAAAGAAAGAAAGAAAGAAAGAAAGAAAGAAAGAAAGAAAGAAAGAAAGAAAAAAGAAAAAATAATAACAAATATTGGTGAGAATATAGAGAAATCAGAACACTTCTATACTGCTAATAAGATCGTAACTTTGGTTGTACACCCTGGTGGCAAAGAGGAGAGACTATTCAGTGGGTTCTTCTTTTAGGATGGTCTTTTAGGCTTGAAGAAAGGGCTTGGATTGGTGGTGGGATGAGACAGGGAGGACAGCTAAGTGAAGAGGGTGATCCCAAGTACTGGCCCTGGACTGGCCCAGTAACCAGAACACCATTGTAGATCCATATACCTATATACCCACCCGTCTACCACCTACTTACTCATCTACCTAGCCAACCACCCATTTACCCACCTGCACATCATCCATCCATCCTTCATTTACCTTCCCTATACTCATGTACCCACCCACTCCCATCTATGCATGCATCCAAACTACAAGTATCTGTTGTGTACCCACTGCTATAGGACAAGCCTCGTGCTAGATATTTGTACTGACTTTTATGCACATAGGCCTGACTTATGGGTGGCTCAGTAAATGTTTGTTAATATGGGTGATCAGAAGTGTTGACCAGAAAAGATGTGTTTTATTCACAAGAAGCTTATCATCTCATGGAACAAAAAATTATATCATTATTAGCTGTGACAAGAGCAATTAAGGAAAAGACCAGGATGCCATTAGAAACAAGGGTAGTGTAAAGGCTCTTATTCTACTGTGTGATTCTGAAGAGTAACCTGAGCTCTCCAAGTCTTCATCGCTGCACCTATAAAATGGAAATCAAATAGTGCCTGCCTGATAGGGTTATCCATTAATTTTTTTGCAGTTATCAAAATCTAAATATTTTAATATTGATATAACTAATTCATAATTTGTATTTGGTTTAACTGTTCCAATACTATAATGTCTTTTTCTTAAGAATTTTATTGAACTATAGTTCACAGATCATAAAATTTGCCCACTTAAAGTACACAATTCATGCCAGGCATAGGGGCAATGCCAGCACTTGGGAAGCTGAGGCAGGAAGATTGCCAAGAGTTTGAGGCTAGCCTAGGCTACATAGTGAGTTCAAGGCCAGCGTATATTACAGGGCGACCCCCTCTCTCAAAAAAAAAAAAAAAAAAGTACACAATTCATTGGGTTTTTTTTTTTTTGTATATATGCAAGTATATGCAACCATTATTACTGTTGATTTACTTTTCTCCCTAAAGAAACTTGATCCATGGACACTCCACCCCACTATCATCCATTCTGGATAGATGTTCCTGAAATACAGACCTGGTGCTCAGCAAGGACAGGGCTCCTTCCTCTTCTGCTGTCTGTCTCCAGGGTTTAGTCAGTAGCAGACACCATGAAGCCACTGCACCAGCTACATGAGTAAGAGTCATGGCCTCTTGCTTGGCGGAGAGGGAGGACCCAGATAAAGGCCGGCCAGTGGCACTGGCAGGAGGACCAGTCGGCAGGGCCAACTCCACAGGGACTGCCAGGCCCAATTCTGGGGGGATGTTGGGCCAAAGCCTGACCTGGCCATGCTGAGCTGAGCCACAGAGGACCAAGCAGGCGGGATATGGTGCCGGCACCTCCCTCCCCTCTCAGGCCCTGCCGACCAGCCCCCAGGCAGACTGGAGGCCTGTTTGCCTTGGCCCTGGGCCAGGGCCGCCCCGCCAGTGAGTAATGCGTGAGGACCGCTGGCTCCAGTTCAAGGGAAATGGGCTGGAGACGAGGCCTCCTTGGCCTTCATGGGGCTAAGTTCCTGGGGCGGCTTCCCAGAAAGCGCCTGAGCTTGTGAGGCTGCCTCAGGGCTTGCCGGCAGCTCTTTCCCTTTCCCACTTTTCTATCCCCTGCACCCAGTCTGCCACTGATATCAAGGATGGGCCAATCTTGAGTTCCTCGGAAAAGATTCATGAGCACGGCCCAAGACCCAAGGAAAAGGAGCCCACCAGGACCCCAGGCAGCCACCCCACACCCACCAGCAGGGCCAGTCACTCCCTGGTCTGTCAGCCCACAGTCTCTGCACACCCACATGTACAAAGCAAGGACCTGCTCTAAGGGTGATTTGGGGGGTCAAGACAGGGCCAGGTGGATAGGAAATTCCCCAGTGGCCCTGAGCAGTCATACAGGAAGAGGTCCCTCAGTTTAGCTACTGTACTTAGGGTTCCTGGTAAGGACACTGAGTCCCAGAAAACAGGACTGACTGGCCCACACCACGCAGTGACTCAACTGCAGCAGTAAGAAAAGTCCCAGGCTCCCTATCCCCTGCTGCTCTGGACAGTGCACAGCCCTCATGATGGAGCGGTGTTTGCCTAGGACATGCCTAGGTTCTCCTGGAGTACTCCCAGGGACTTCTGTAACTTTATAATTTTGCCCCTGCTTAGGGCCCAAGTGACCACCAGGGTGGGAAGACGCCATGGTCATTAACACCAATGGGAGGCTCAGAGATTCCCAGCCCTCCTCTTCCACAGGGAATGACTAACCGTGCACCCCACCTCACTCCATGACTGTCTTCCTAGCTTCAAATAGTATAACATTATTCTGGCTGAGTTAAGCAAAAAATCATAGGGGATCCTAGGGACTCACAGGATCAACAACAGGCCAGAAAACTTGTCCACAGCAAGGGTGGCTGCCAAACCACACCACAGAGCTGGGCTCTTGAGAACCACATTGGCCCATCATGGAGCCCTAGGTGACTCTGCTCTCCCCACTGACATCAGCGCTGGATACCAAATACTGGACTCTGCTATTGACCCTGTGGTCCTTGCTGTTCCCCTAGAAACAGGATGTGGCCACTGGCCACAGCTAGAATGATTCGTCTTCATCTCTGCTTCTCTGTTCTGATGCTGACCCAAGACCAAGAGGGGCCACCTGATTGGCCAATCCCAATTTCCTTGTCTGTACTTGGCTGCCAGGAAGCTGTGAAAGAGGTATTTTGCCTTCCTCCCATTGAAACCCAAGTAAAGAGGATTCCCCAGGCAAGAAGCCCAAATGACAGTAGATAAATCAACAAAAATTTCCTTCCAGCTCCATTCCCCTGCCTCCAAATCCTTGTCTCCCCCATTTTCCACCCAGATTATGACTGACAATTGCACAGAAGTATGCTACAGAAAGGGCTGTGGGGTCTACTGTACCTGTGCATTGTACGGATAAAACCCTCAGCCAAGGGCATGGCTCATGATAGGCATTGAACAGAGACTTGTCCGTGGGAGTACACGGGTAGAAGGCCTAGGTGAGGTGACCTGTAGTTTAGCTAGCCGATGACAGGACATGGTCCATGTCACCTGACTCCTGTCTACTCTCCGATGGCAGACAGGGCTGTGGGTTAGGAGAAAGTGTCAAAGCAGGTGCCAAAGAGCCTGACTCATTCCCACAAGAGAGACAGGCATTTTCGAGGAGAACACATCGGAGGGAGACATTGAAAAAGTTGGATTTCATTAGATACAGAAGAGGAAGCACATTCCAGGCAGAGGGGACTGGGGCAAAAATGTGCAGAGGTGGATGTGTATGACTTTCACAAACAAAATAACTCAGACCAGCTCAGGGTAGTGCAGAGCACTTACTAAAATCATACTATAGTGACATTGTTTAACAAGTTAAATCATCATTCACAAAGTTCCAGTAAGCACCTGCTAGGTGGACAGCATGAAAGAATGAATAAACTGAGTCTAAAATGAGTTGTGCTCTGATGTTATGCTTTAAAAATAATTTTCCTTTTTGTGTGTTAATTTCAGACCACCCCACCCCAGGTGTTGGAGATTGAACCCAGGGCCTAGAGGATGCTAAACTGGGCTCTATCACCAGAATGCATCCCCCTAGCCCTTTATCTCCAATTTTTAAATGGGGAACATAGCTCACTAAAAAGACAAGTGCAAATACAAGATAGCCTAATTCGAGCACTTTCAAATTAATTTTTAAAAATTAATAGTAATAAACTATGAGTTTAGATAAACACCTAATTTTTAACCTGCTCAGAACTTGCAGAGGTCACGATATTCACTTCTATGCTTCATTCCCCAACTGTCTGGTCTGACCAATGGAATGTCATCAAATGAACAACAGCCAATCAAAATTAAGTAGGGATTGAGGGTGTTGTGAGTTTCTAATATGTACTAGGCTACCATCTACATGCTACTGAAAGGGTTCAAAGGAAGAACATACATGAAGTACTCACCACAATGTTCAGTACTAGGTAATCACAGAAGACTGGTAAACTGCTAGTAGTAGCAGTATTAGTCATTGTTGTCACTGTCATGTGCGAGTAATTTTCACAAACTGTGCCCCATAACGCCAGCCCCCAGATCAAGAAACAAGCAGGTACTTGTGCCACTGAGCTATATCCCCAGCCCCTAGATCAAGAAGCAGAACCTCAGCAACCCCAGAAGTTTCTCACACACCCTCTTCCCAACACTGGACAAAGTCAGGTTTTTTTTGGGGGGGTGCTGGTTTTGAACTGAATCTAAATGTAGTCATCCCATATGAATTTTTTTGAACATTATGATTGTGAGGCTCATCCTGCTGTCGTGTACAGGTATAGTTCTTTCACTCTCATTGCTGAGTGTTGTGCATTGCATGGAAATGATGGACATTTGAGTTGTTTTCTTTTGGGCTATTCTGAATAGTACTGCTATGAATATTCTCGTACATGTCTTTTGAGGAATATATGAACACATTTTGAATGCAGGTATAATAATCTTTAGCTTTGGTAGATTCTGCCAGTTTCCTAAAAAGTGGTTAAGCCAATGTAACGCCCACCATCCTTACAAGAGAGGGTCCTCTTCCCTGCACCTTTACATCCATCTAGTATTAAATGGCATATATTTTATGTGAACACTGACATCTTTTAAATTCATCTCCAATACTAAGCAACTATGAAAATGAATGCTTTGCAAAAAATGTCTATGATATATTATTAAGTGGCATAAGCAGGGTGCAGCCCAGTATGCACAGCACAACTCCGTTCATGAAAATTCTGCCTGTGCATATAAGAACACCAGAGGCCAAGTTTAGAAAGGTGATGTTCAAAATCTCTACAGCAGTCACCTTTGGGAAGTGGTGTTGGAGGGCATAGTTTTAAATGATGGGGTGAGAGATAATCTTGCTTTTAGTTTTATGTTTTCAGTGTTTTCAATTTTTAGAATGTCAAGATCAAACCCTTCCTCCTTCACCCCCATTCCTCCATTACTACCACATACCGTTCCATTACCTAAGGCTGGCAACCTGACTCTGTCTTCCTCGTTATTTCCCAGCATTCACTCCTGCTCTGGAATTACCCTGGGCAGGGCCTCTGGGACGTGTCTCCTGGGCACTATAATTTTCCTGGCTGCACTGTGTCATTAGATGATTTGGTGCTGATGACACGACGCCTTTACAAAGCAAAGATTACAGTCCCTGACAGGACAGGACAAGACAGCCTGGCCATGAAACTATCCTCTCCCTAGCGAGATACCCCAGGAGCCACAAGCACCTTCAGCCTCCCATGGGAGTTCATGCTCCAGTGCAAGGGCTGTGGAGTTAGGCAGACTTGGTCTTTTTTCTTTTTTGGTGCCAGGGATTGAACTCACAGCCTTGTGCTTGCCAGGCAGGCACTTATGCCACTGAGCTAAACCTCCAGCCACGGCACACTTGGTCTCACTCTACCACTCTCTCCTGGGGCTCCCACATTAGCCTCTATGTACCTACCTGCAAAATGGGTTAATGACAGTATTCCTCTTAGAGATAACACAATGTAAATCACAGAGTGTTTGTCACATACTGGGCCGTCAGTAAATATAGACTGTTCTTTTTATGATTGAGATCAATTATGGTTGTTACCACCATTCCAAAAAGGAAAGTTCTACACTCACATTTCGGGAGAAAACTAACAAGAATGAGCTCTTTATTCTCCTAAGTGTCATAAAAAGTTGGCAATTTTCTCTGGGACAGTAGCATTTGCTGGAACTTGAATGAATGTATTTTTGCTGGAAAGTTAAGTAGTCATTCAACATGGATTCTTCCATGGACTATCCATGGGGTACCTAATGTGTGCTGGGTGCCATTCTAGATATGGGGGATATGGCAGTGGCTAGCACTTACATTCTGCTAGGGGAGGCTGACAGTAGCTAAACCAACAAACAGATATAAGAAAATGTCAAATGTGCATATAATTATATGATGTCGAACAATACTGTGAAGAAAAATCCAACTGGATAGGAGAGAGATGTGATGGTCTGCATGATGATTCTAATCATGTATTCACACGGGTCAGAGGTCTGCCATCAAGGTGCCCACGGAATAGAACTACCCAGGGTCTGGGGCTACCACTAATGCAATTCTGAGAAACAGTACTAGATCCTTCAAGGATCTGCATCCTCCCCAGTCTTTCAAAACTTCTACTAAGACCACAGACCCTGGTTTATCCTGGGCTTCACCTGGCTCGAGGCACGTGTGTCCATGAGAAAGCCTTGCAGCAGGGTTCTGAGTCCAGGTCTCTCAAACTCCAGACCAGCAAATATGAACTCCCGAGGAAGAGGGAGGCTCCCAGCTTGTCTAGGTTTCTGTGACAGCCACTACACAGACCCCGCCACGAGCCCAGCCTGGCCCCCACACAGACAGAGTGCCCCCGCCCACTCCCTCACCCCCAGCCCCAGTCAGTAAATCGTCCCTGAATTAATCAAAGTGCTGCACTGGTCCAAACTCACCAGGGGCCTCCTCCAGCGGCCACTTTGTGTTCGGTAGATTAATTGCAGCTGGGGGAGGGGAGGGAATCCATTTTTAGAAAATCATTACTTTCAGAAAGAGAGGGGGGCGCTTCGGGCCGGGGGGAAAAGTGCTGAGCTGGCAGCTCTGGCCTGCTGCTGGAGCGCCAGGAAACTGGGAACTGCGCTGCTCCCAGCTCAGCGTGAAGGCGGCAGCCTGGGCCCACACTCCTGTTCTCCTGAGTCCAGGGTCCCCACTTGACAGCCCGGGTGCCACTATGTGATCCCCCGCATTGAGTCCAGCAGCTTGGTGGTGTCCTGGCTGAAAGAGGTCATCCCAATATTGACCAAGCCCCACCTCAATGGACAGTCCTCCCCCGGCCCCACTTACCCACACACCACCCTGGGGCAGAGTCAGCCCTGTCCACAGCTGCAGGGGAAAATGGAGGAGGGGGCCTGTCTTTCGATTGAGCATTTGATAGATTTAACTGTATGAAATGACCATTTTTATAGGTCAAAATGGTTAGGTATTGGCAATCTCCTGTGGGTAGCCCGCTCTTCACGTGAATTTTCTCAACAGTCCCATCCCATCCCCGTGAGGTGGGTACAATAGCTGCCCATTTTACCTTCAGAAATTGAGGCTCAGCCATACATGTAACCCCAGCACTCTGGGAGGCTGAAGCAAGAGAAAGCTCAAAAATTTGAGCTCAGGGGCCATGGATATAGCTCAACAGCACAAGCACCTGCCTAGCAAGCACAAAGTCTTGAGTTCAATTCCCAGTACAAAAATAAAAAAGAGCCCAGCCTGGACAATCTAATAAATCTTGTTGCTTTTGCCTTTTGAGAGAAGTTCTCCCCATGTCGTCCAAGCTGGCCTCTAACTCAGTGTTCCTTATCTTGGCTTCTCAGGAGCTAGCATTAAAGGTATGCACCACCATGTTCATCTCGTCTCAAAATTTTAAAAGTTAAAAACAGTCGAGTATGTAGCTTAGTGCAAAGTCCCTGGGTTCAATCCTCAGTACTATGAAGCAAAAAAGAAGAAAGGAAGGAAGGGAGGAAGGAAGGAAGGAAGGGAGGAAGGAAGGAAGGAAGGAAGGAAGGAAGGAAGGAAGGAAGGAAAGAAGGAATTGAGGTTCAGAGAAGTTGCTCAAGTACTCAAAGGTCTCCACTTCCCAAGAAACATCCATCCTGTTGCTTGTCAGATCTTCTACCCAACCTGTTCCCAGCACATCTGCAAGTACAGTCAAGAATTGTACTTCTTTCACACTGTTTTGTTGAGAACACAGAAACTGACAAAGGCTTCTGTGGGTTTAAAGTTGGGGCTTCACTGACCCATCAGGAAGCCAAGGTTAGCTATGATCCTGGATGTCTCCAGCCATAGGCTGTTTTGGGACAACCCCATGCAAATGACCATACCCTCCTCTTGGAGGATCTGGCTCTTTTGGGGTCAGTAAGGTCTGCCTGAATTTTCTGCAGTTGCGGGACAGGATTGCATGAGTCTGTAAAGGCTCTTGGTGCATATGAATGCTTGTGAGTGATGAGCATTATTTCTAGTGCTCAGTAGTCAGATAAGCTTGGTCCTTCCAAACCACTCAGTCACCCCTTGAGTCCACCCTACCCAGAGAGGTTAGATGGCACACAGATGTTGAAATCTGACTTGGATACTGAGCAGCTGGAGGAACTTGGGCAACTCTGGATGTGTTTCCTGGTCTGTAAAGTGGGTGGGGGAATGGGTATAATGTCTCCCTGTAGAGTGGTTGTAAAGTTGATATGGGAGGATCCTCATGTAAAGCGCTTAGAACTCTGTCTAGTGCAGAGTCAATGTGTGATTTTATATTATTGTTCCCAGCCCATAGTAAACCCACAATTCTGCCTCTTCCTCCCTCAGATGTGGCACAGACCCAGCCCATGCCCTCCAGTGATGCTGGAGGATAAGACCTAATGTGGTTGCCAGCAGCAGTGTCGGGTACAGGGACAGCAAAGCACTCAGGAAATGACTTGGGCAATGGCCTCTCTGCTCATGAAGTTGTTTCCAGCGAATGGCAGTCTTCTGCAGGCCATCCTTCCTTCCTTGCCCCTAGCTCACTGGAGTCAGCCATGCCACCCCCACCCCAGGAATCTGCATGCTCACACCCCAATTCCAGATCCCTCTACATGCCCCAGAGGCCCTGCTCCAGCAGTGGGGCCTGTGGAACAGGGCGTTTCTTCTCCTGATTTCAAGACCTCCCTTACCACTTCCTTCCTCACTGCGTGACCTTGGGCAGGAGACTTAGCTTCTCAAAGCCTCCATTTTTGCAGAGGGTCCTAGAGGATTAAATGATAATTCCCTTAACTGGCTAGCCGCATGCCTGGCACCCAGTGAAGCATTCAGTAGAGGGTAACTGTTATTATTATTGAGGAGCTCCCTGGCATGCTGATGCAAGTTAATGCAAACCTAGATGACTCTGACAGTTCCATAATGTTAACACCTACCATCCCCACCCCTCCTCCACCACCACCACCTGGTAGTTAATTAGAACCCTCCTCAGGTGTTTTCCAAAGACCAGATTTTATACTTACACCGAGTTATAGAAGGAAAGGCATAGAGGTGGGTTTTGCTTCAACTGATAAAAAGCAAAACTGCTTTGCAACATAGTGAGCAAGCCCAGATGAGAATTTGGCTTTAATATTCTGAAGCATAAATCAACGTGCATTAGTATTTCTTGCTGCATAACTGTATTATAATCCCCTTTAGTGAAATGGTGGTGCCTGTTGGCTGTGTTGTTTGTGTGTCATGATTTTGAGAGTTAACAGTTCTACACCAACCCTCAAAAAAGGCTTTTAAAATTTTGTACTGGAGACCAGGCATGGTGGTGCACACCTGTAATCCCAGCATTTAGGAGGCTGAGGCGGGAAGATGGCAGATTTCCAGGCCAGTCTGGGTTACATAGCAAACTCAAGGCCAGCCTGAACTACACAGCAAGAATCTGTAACTAATCAACAAAAAATAAAAGTATGTACTAGTTTATGGTTATGAGATTTTAACCCTCCAAAAGGAGCCTCCTTCCCAGATCCAGCATTCAAAAACCAACATAGGGCCCCCTGCCCCACACAGCCTTCAGCTTCATCCTCGCAACACATAACAGATCAGCAGACAGAAATCCCAAGTCAATCAGCTGAGGTAGGAATCAGACTAAGGAGGCACCAGACAAAAGGAGAGGGCTGGGTGAACGGTGGAAATCTGGCAGACAGGGGAGCAGATGCTGATTGGCAGCAGAACACCCAGAACATTACCCAGAAGAGAGGCAGGCGGAGGGCAGGAGGAAGGGTGGGGGCAGCGCAGTCCAGGTATAGTCTCCCAAAGCTCCCCTCCCGCTGATACAGAGACAGGAGGCTCAGAGACAGGAGGCTCAGGATTCTAAGCCAAGTGAGAAGTTATAGCCAGAACCTGATGGATGCTGGTTTGGGGAACTTTACTTTCCCATGTACCCCTGACCAAACTGCATTCCCAGGCTCCTCAGATGACATGGCCCTTGCACAATTCTACAAACTTCAAGCAATCAGCCACAAGGGCTCCCCTAGGTTGTCTTGCATTACAGACTTTACCTGGCCAACACTGGCCTGGGATGGCCACCTAACAGAGGGGTGGGGAGTGGTAGTCTGCAGGGGAGGGCTGCTCTAGATGGCTCATTTGTGTGGAACCCCAACCCTCATCCTCAATTGACAGAGTTCGGATAGCCACCTCTCCCCACCACCCCAGAAGAAGAAAAAGGAGCTAGAGGACATGAAATCAAGTGTACACTTTAAAAATTGTTTAATGGAACATAAACTCCTTTAGAAAAACATTCAGCTAGGTGATAACACCCATAGAAAAAAACACCAATCTTGTGTTTATCTTTTTTAATTTGGCATTTGTTATTTGCATTTATATTAAAGCAAAGTGCATCTTTTATTTTTCTTGTTTATACACATTGCACAATACATAAATAATGATGCTTATAAAACGTCTTTATATTTACAAGTAATAATATATTTATATATAACATAAAATACATTTTTTCTTTAATAAATCTCAGTTTTTCAGGAGTCCTTTTTCTCTCAAAGCACTACAATGCTAAATTTCCAATGAGAATGCTTCTCTTGTTCATTTAAACCTTTGTAGTTAGAAAAATAGCTTATGTTAAAGTCTAAACATGCTCATTGAGCTAAGAACAGTGTCAAAGTATCATACGAGTGTATGAGTTGTAGAAGAAATGACAGAAGAGTTAGGTGTCAGCCTAGGATGGTACCTTGGGTTATGATGGACCAAATTCTTCCTGGTGGGAGGCAAGGAGGCCACTGAGCAGGTCCCTCCCGGGGGGTGCCCTCTTGCTGGTCTGACTACAGATCTCAGCACGCAGGATGGGAGGGGAGGGGTGGATGGGAGGAGAGGGACGTGCTGAGCTGGCTTGGGAAGTCTGGGAGAAACCTGATAAAGCAGGGCAGGGGAGAGGCCGAGGGGCCTGAGAGGGCACCGGGGGAGCAAATACTGTGAACACGTGATGGGGCTGCCAGGAACAGCCCTCGGGAAGCCCATCTCAGAGATCCAGGAGCAGATGGCCATAAAAGACAGACATTACAATGGCAGCGGGGTGGCAGAGGGGAGTAAGACAAGGATGAAAACAATTGGTTCTGGTTCAGCCTCTACCAGGCTTGCTTCTCAGAAGCCTGTGGATAGGCCTGTGTCCTAAAGGGATAAGGCGGGGTGGGGGCTTCCGCAGGCTGGGGCAGAGCTTCACTCCTGGCAGCTGCTGGGACACCTGCTGCCAGCCTGGCCAGGTACTGCCTCTGCCCTACTGAGCATGTCCAAAGGGCACAAGAAACACAGCTTGGAACCGCAAACCTCTCAGCTGGGGACATCCATAAGGAACACAAAGGCTATGTTGATCTCCCCCATCTGTTGTTCGTGCACACACACTCAAGACACACTCACACTCGAGTGTAAACTCCTGACAAGTGAAATGCTGACCCAAAAGTGAAGGGACTGCTCCCCATTCAGACACTGTTTAGCGGTGCTGATTTTTGTTTCACCTTTTCCCACGGGATGACCTGTCCCGCCAACCACACTTGCCCCCCCCCAAAAAAACCCCACAATTCTTTTCATAAGCTATTTCTCATAGAACAAAACAAAAACACAAACAAGGACAAGAAGAAAAAAACCCCACCAACAACAGGGAAAAAAATGATCAAAGAGTCTGCATGAAAAGCAAGCACTCGGGAGGAAAAGATTAGCAGCAAAGTAGTTTGAATGGTGGCCTGCTCGGCACGCTCGTCCTCTCCCCAGTGGCTACCGGCTGTTGAAGATGACCTCCAGCCAGCACGGGCAGCTGCTGATGAACTGGCGGGTGTAGCACTGGCCCCAGCCCTTCACAAAGCTGATCTGCACAGTGAAGCCCGTCCATGGCTGCTGCATGAACTCGTGGTCATTGGGCCGCTGCAGGCTATATGCTTTCTCATAGTCGAAAGCCTTGATGGAGAAACCGGGGAACACCTTGTGCACCAACAGCGTCCTGGAGTCCGGGTTGTCCAGTGTGGCGGACTTGATGAAGATGGGGTAACTGCTGCGGTTGTACACCCACACGCCATCCACTTCCCGTGTCAGCTGGATGCCACAGCCGATTTTGCTCCGCACTTTCTGCACCAGCTGACTCTTGTTGTCTGAATTGAGCTGTCCGAGGCAAAAGCCATTCCCCTGAGGTAGATCATAGAAGATATCCAGGGAGGGCTCCTGGACACAGTAGAGCCTCCCCACTCTCGTCTTCTCCTCCCAGTATGCCACCACGCACCAGTGTGACCGATCCCCAGGCTCCAGAAGAAGTTGGGAATCTAGAAAACAAAACAACAGGCAAGGTTAACAGATGTGCTGACTGATGGATTCATTTTCCCACTACAATTGAGGAACACACAGCCCTATAACCAGCATGATGGTCAACCAGGACTCTATAATCATCCTAATTGGGTCATGGAGGCTTTTCATTCATTCAGCCAAAAAAGACCCCTGCATTTCTCTCAGCATGGGTCTCCCAAAGGTGCTTCCTCCACCTCTTGTCCTATCAGGAATGCAAGATATCAGCTGCTGTGACCCCTTGGCCCACGAAAGTTTCACTCCTCAAAATACTGAAGCCGAAAAAACACCTTAAGACAGCCTAGAGTTACAGGTCTCCCGATGAGATGAAGCCCTGAGGTCTAGCTCTTCCAGCCTCTTTACAGATCACAATAAGCAAGCTGGGTACTCAGTGATAACCAACCAGACACAGAAGCCAGCCCGCTCTACAACCTATTCTATAATCTGTGCTTGTCACCAAAGCTCTCCAAACAACTCCTTGGTCATAAGGGAATCCTAGAGCCAGGTATTTAGCTCAGTGGCTCAGTGCCTGCCAAGCAGGCACAAGGTCTTGTGTTGAATTCCTGATATCCAAACAGGGGGCCTCTATCTGGTGAAAATGGGACTGGTTTGGTACGAAAAAGTCTCTCCATAATTTCCTAACAGAGAAACAACTCAGTGTATCAGCAGCAAGTCAGCATGCAGAGGGTTAATTCATGTCAAAATGCCAAATCACAACACACAGGTGGGCACTAGCCCAGATGACCTTAATAAAGCATCCTTCAGCCAGCCAGAGAAGATGTATGATGTATCTAAAACAAACAGGTGACCATGCCTGAAGTGCTCCTTCTCTGCCAGCCTGCAGCCCCCTCCCCAGGTGCCCTCTTTCCCTTTTTCTCTCAGACTGACCCTGCCTGACTCTGCCACCGCCAATTCCCCAGATGCCCTCCCCTGTAAGCCCTGGCCTGGCTTTCCTCCTTAGCTCTGTACAGCAGCCTGGGAGAATTTTGATTAGGTGATTTTCCTAAGCAGGCACCCCCAAGGACTTTCAAAAGGGCAGGGGGTGTCATGGGGAGGAAAAAAAGACCACTGCACACCTCATTGCCTCTTTAAGCTGGAGCCAGTTTTGGGTAGGGCCTCAGACTGGGGACCATAAATCTCTCCAGCTCAGCCAGGCTGCAGGAACACTGTGGTTTGTGGCAGCAGGGTGGAGACCGGAAGTCTTGTATTTGTTAACAAAAATGGGGAAAGGAAGCGGGGAAAAGATGAAAGAAAAAAGCAGACACAAGGTCAGAGGCTCATGCTGTCCTCTTACTCCAGTGGGTCTAGGGGGACCCCAAAGGTGGGGGTGTGAGAAGTGTTTTGCTGTGGGCACTTGGTTTCTGAGGAATTGGTATTAGACACTGCTGATGAGGGTCAGTCCATGCAGGACTTGTCCTGTCACCCAGGTGACTGGGTAACCCAGTGCATCTCCACATAGCAATTCTTTCCCAACTTTTGCAGGTATATATGACCCGGAAACTGTCAGCTCTATTAACCCTCCCCTCTTTAAAGCAATAGCCAGCTCTGGATGAAAGTGTAAGGCTACAAATGTGCACAGTGACCCGCTGAGGCACCAAGCGGCCATCCCCTGAATGACCTTTCCAATGCGTGCCTGGACAGCTACACAGAAAGAGGAAGCCGAGGACTCCTTTTCCCTTGATCCTTTACACAACACTGAAAATCTGAAAAACACCACCACAAACCTGGTCTGTCACTGCCCCCAACCCCTGCTGTATAAATTACAAGTCTGTATGAGACTGTGTGTGTGTCCATGGCATAAGGGCATGAGTGTGTCTGTGTGAGGGTGTGTGTGTGCACACTCAGGAACATATGGAAAAACAACAGAGGGGCAAGGGCTCAGAGCAGAAGGTGACTCATCAGGCATTAACTTGTTTCTGCAAAGTATCCATCAACTGCTAATAAACTCGTGAGCACAGGCAATCTTTGAACTTCCCGCCTCAGAAGCCCAGCTCGAAGAAGGGTAACACCACAAAGCCATCCCATCCATGGAGGTAAGAACATCGCAAGAATGCAAACTGTGGAAAAGCGCAGGCCACATTCTGCTAGGAGGCAGAATGACCCTTTGCAGAAAAAAAGAGCCTATCTTGAAATAAATGCCAGAATCTCTGGCTTGTTTCAACTCAGGACAACAAACCTGGCCAGGAAAAGACTCAGGGAGTGGCTGGGAAGCAGGGAGGGAGCCTGAAGGAGGGAGACCCTCCATGGAAACTCACAAAACTTTGTTTCATGGACTGCAGCCCCACTGAAACCAGGCACTGGCTGGCAGGAAGGAGGAGCACAGGAGGAGAATGGGGTGCTCGTTGGGTAGGGGCCCAGAATCGAACTCCCCCCTGCCAGGACTGCTGGTCACCTCAGCAAGGGGTGGGAGCCTCATCTGCCAGGCAGGCCTCTCTAGGGGCAGAGGCCGATGGGTGAGGAAGGCCCCAGGCCTGTGGGGGAGGGGGAAGAAACACTCGCGGTTTCTCTTTCATCTGCACAGCCAGTCTACCCAGCAATTTGCTGCCAGACGGCCCTGGAAAAAGCCTTTTTCTGTTGAGGTTAATGGCCCTGCCCAGATAAACAGCAGCATGTAGGTGTCCCTGCATGTGAACAACCCCCTGAAAGTGGGTTCGGTGCAGTAATACACCATAGGAAGAACCCCTGCTTGCACTTCCATGCCTCTCTACTCTTCAACCGCCCCACAGGGCAGCTCCACACCCCTCACTCCTGCCCAGAGCATTTCTGAGGAGAAATCATCATCCAGTAAACCCACTGCAGGCTGCTGCAGCATACAGTCTGCACACCACACTTTTGGGGTCCTAGCACAACATCCCACACTACCAGTAAAGACCTACCCATCTTCATTTATCCTCAATTCCCCTGATTTGGGCTCACTTCTGGGAACCACCCAGCATCATTCTCACAGGAACTATTCCCTGAACTGGGTCCACAACCCACAAGAATCTGCCCACAAAGGTCAGGGCAGACCCTTTCTCCTGGGGCTTCCCAGACCTATGGCCAGGGCCTAAGAAGTGTTGGTCATCACAAAGACTGACAGTCTCAGAGGCCAACTCTGGCTTCTCATCCTTGCTACTGACACTTAAACCTCCCAAGGCAAAACTCACGGGGTCCCTTGTTAATTTCCCCCAGCTTTATAACTTTTTCCGGTATTTTCAACTCCTTCCCCTCTCCAGAAAACTGTATAGGGGCTTGTTTTAAAACTGTATGTGTTCATTTGAAAGCATCCAAAAAGAAAAGCTGTGTTGTAAAAAGCTCACTAATCAGATGCCTGCTCACAATTTTTTCTTTTTATTACAGTTGAGGGAATTTTTGGAGCAACACCAGAAAAATGCTGAATCTGCCTAAAATTCCGTTAAGGTGTTTCCCCCTCCCCCCCTTCCTCATTTTCTTTAAAGCATAAAGGGGAAGGGGGAGGTGGGGGCTCAGAAGAGGGAGGATTTTGCCTGTGTCTGCTGGCAGGGTTGGGGAAGACTGCTCAGCCAGGGGCTCCCTGCTGGTGGACAAGGAGGCAGTTAATTACCCTGGTCATGAATGAACAAACCAGACCCTTCTAGACCAGCAGCTCATGAATGACTCTTAGGCCCCAGGTCTCAACCGCACAGGGGGACCAGACCCCAAGGCCACATTTCAGGTAAGCAAGGAATTTTCCCCTTGGAAGGTGAGAGGAGATGAGGAAGAAGAAAAAGGGAGAAAGAAAGGCCAAGTTCAGGGCCTCAGGAGTACCACTTTTGGACTCCAGTTTGGGAAGCAGCTGACCATGAAGCCAGAGAAGGAGCTATTCTGGGAACATCTGTGAAGATTCTGAGAACACGGATGTGTATGACTCTGCAAGTCTATACACACACAGGAGGTCTAACAGTGACAGAAGAATCCCCAAAATTAAAGCCTCAAGGATGAGGAGACAAAGCCAGTACGATAGAACCATAGCAGCTGGTAACCATGAAGGCCAAAGTGCCCAACCAATTCAGGTGCAGAGGCTGAGGCAGAAGGATTGTGAATTCGAAGCCAAGCTGAGTACACACAGAAACCACAGAACAATGCCAGGTACAGTTATGCACCTCCATAAATCCTAGCTCTTGAGGCCAGCCCTGGCTATGCAGATCAAGTTCAGTGTGAACTACATAGAGAGACCCTGTCTCAAAATAACATAACAAAACCATGCCCAACTGCCAGGGCCTAGGGGTGGGGGAAGGCACTGAAGTAACAGATGGCATGGGAGGGGTCTCATCTCCCCAGGGCGCTCGGATTATAAGGCTCCCAAAGTCCAACAGTGTGAAGGGCCACCAGCCTCTCCAACAGTCCAGCAGAACAGGAGCTGACCACCGAGAAGCCAAGGTGCAGAAACACCACCTCCAGTGAGCCTCTCCTGGCTGATCAGGGGCAGTGAAGGACAGAAATGTAAACACAAAGGCTCACACCCAGCAACCCCTGAAGGCAAACATCACTGCAGGGGGTCCAGGTTTCTCTCTCCTCAAGACCCAGGTGCCACCAGCAGCACCCCTGTCCTGCCCTTTCCTCCCTGTGCTTCCCTTTGGATCAGATATCTCAAAGGTGAACAGCACTGGTGCCCTGATGCCCTGCTCCTCACCCCAGTCAGGAGGCTGACTGTTTGATCTCACCAAACTACTTCAGAGATAAGAGCGGAGATAAAGGGGGGGGGAACCTGGCACCCATACATCCAATCTAGTCTTACCCCACATCATCAAAACAAGGATGTTTGTCTCTTCTTTCCAAAAGGCAAAGGACTAAAAAGCAAAGCCAACATGCTAACAGGCAGGCAGGGGAGCATGCTTGCACCCTCACCCAGGTCTTTTGGGATCGAACTCTCAACCTCGCGCTTGCCAGGCAGGCACTTACGCCGCTGAGCTAAATCCCCGGCCTCTCACCCAGGTCTTGCATGGAGACAGTGCCCAGGAACCCAGGGGGCTCCTAGGGCAGCTTGGACAGCTCTGGGGTTCAGAGCAATTTACCCATAGAAGTTCAAACAGACTCAGGCTAACTCTGTTACAGAGAAAATGCGGGGACCCACCCATCATTGTCACCCCGGGCTCTTCAACAAACACCAAGGTAAGTGAGGTCTGGCTGGCAGAAGGCTGCACTGAGAAAGTCAGGGGTTTTTTTCAGCCCTCTCCTGCAACATCTCCAACAAGGATCTGGCAGGGCGTGCCATAGGGTCTCCTTCAAAGGCCAGGGTGCTCGCTTGGGTCCCTGGGTCCAACTAGAGCTAAATTTACCCCATGAGGAGTCCCAGCCATGCACATCCCAAATGTGAGCTGACCTCTATGGATTCAAGACATCCCAGTTCAAATCTGCCTGCCGTGCAATCTTGGTAGGTGACTTTAAGTTCATCTTAAAACAGGGTCTTGCCAGTGCCTGCCTCATATAATTGTAACAGTTATACCTAACAATTATATTACAATGTAACAATCTGATACAGAAGCAAAGGAGGCTAGTCCATCTCATGGTGAGTGCTCTACACACATTAGTCTCATGTCTTAGTACCCTGTCTTTTCTGACTGCTGGGAAGTGGCCTTGCCACACTCATCCCCAGATGAGACAACAGTTCTGGGCCAATGCTGACCACAGATAGGTCCTCTTTGGAGCAACTATATAACACGCCCCCCCATACATATACACGCTGCCACCAGGTTGCATAGTATTCCCACCCCTACCCCCACCATTTTTTAAACAAGGTTTTGCTGTATAGTTCACACTGGCCTTCAACTCACTGTGTAACCCAGGCTGGCCTCAAAACTTGCTAGTCATCCTGCCTCAGCCTCCATAGGCGTGTGCCACCACATCCGCTCCCATTCCATCTTAAAGAAAGGAGGGGAAATGAGGCACAAGTCACCTGCCAAGGAGCAAAGCCGGAATTCAAGCTCAAGCTACAGCTCAGTGTGAGTCATAGGTAGGCAGCTATCGCAGGCCACTGGAGCCACCAGTTCCCAGTGTTCCTCTCCCAATACTCCAGTGTGGTGTCCAGTTCCTTTGTACCACACTACAAGTGAGGAGCAAAACGATTTCTTCGGCAGCAGCTGCTACGTGACCTTAGCCAGGTAGCCTGCCCTCCCAGGCTCTCGGTTTGACCTATCCAAAAATAATAAGAAGGGGACACTGAATTCCTTCTGGCCCCACTGAATGATTCACAGTGCTGATTCCATTTAGTTTTACTACCTTCTAGAGAGTAAGAAAATCACTTTGAAGGGCAAGGCACATTTTTTTTTTGCATTTAATTTGCAACAATAAGACAAAACAAGAGAAACAACACTTAAGGATTGGTGACATGTTCATCTCTAAATCAACTTTTTTGTTTTTTTCCTCTAATGGCAAGGAGTCACAAAAGAGTTCTGTCTTGTAACTCATCACCCTCAGGTAGGAGGAGTCCCCAAGAGAACATCTCTTCTCATTATCATATTCCCCAAATCTGCCCAGGATTTGTGCTCAAAAGCTTCTCTTGCCCATCATCACCCTCCTGCAGGTTTTACATATTTGGCAACCCCTGGTGGGCTAAGAGCCTGACTGGAAACCATGCAGTGCCCCTACAGACAGACAAGTCACGGTGACTGAGTTACCAGAGCTCAAATGCACTCCCATGCTTCCCACAATGATCCCTCCCCAGACCCCACATGTCCAGGGGTCCCTCCTTATGAGCACTACTTTGCCATCACAGAATGTAACTGAGAGTAACACAGGGCAGAAGAGGGAAGCCACACAAATCACAAGCTCCTGAACGTCTCGCCAGTCGGGCTGACTCGGCTTCCTGTGGCCCTGTGTTCAGCCATGCAAATTATAGCATGTACCCAGCTGCCTGTAGCCACTGCTGTCTGAAGAGGCCAGCTCTGCCCAGCTCCAAGAGGCCTCAGAGGAAGGGTGGGGACTCCCAACCCCACCAACTCCATTCATAATATTTACAGTAAATGGGTCTCGCTGGCTGTTGTTTACTGCACATCCAGCCTAATTACTTCTCAAGTTGATTTCAAGGCTCTTTCTCCCACTGATATACCACCAAGCTTCTAACACAACTCCCAAAATAACTCCAGCTCTTTCTTCAGGAAGGGGGTTCACAGGCTTGTTTGTACACACACAGTCCTCAGGCCTACTTGCCAATATGTGCTCACCTGCCTTCCCCCTTGACCTATGAGTCTCAGCAAGACACAAAGAGATGGGACGACCACACAACAGGAAGTCTTGTCTGTATCCCAAGGTCCAGTCTCTAACCTCACTCATCAGTTCTCTGAAGTCCATAAATTCCAGATTCTATATCTGGATTCCCAATTGAGGAGCCAACAGGGAAACACAAATGAACAGACAAAGAATCCAACAGAACTTTCTCATATACCACCAAAAGGTCTCTTCACTGACCATGTGTAAGTATGTTAACTACACATTAAAAGCTCAGTAAAAATCTTAAATACATGCAGATGCATAAACCAATTTTTCAGAAGGACAAAACCCTAGAGGACAACATCACTTTCTGGCTACTTTTGCAAGTCTAAGCAGTGTGTGCAAGAAACCAAGCTGGTTTTGCCTGGGCTTCATTTTAAAAGCCCAGACCCCCATTGAGCCTAGTCCCTGAATACCACAGGACCCCAAAGCAGGTCCTGCCCTGTGCCCTCCCCACCCCCACACAGCTCCAACTCAACCCGTTTTTCTAGAGGGTAGGAAAACCATTGGAAGACATGGAAAAATACAGTGAGAAACAAAAGTTCTTTTTATCCCTCCCCTCCCCTGGTTCCCCTTGTTCCATAACAATTATGAAAACTGTTGGATGGGATGGCATTTTGAATATTTACTGCATTCCAGCCAATAAATTCCAGCGCAGGATCTAATGGAAAAGCCTCCCTCTCCAGCGAGCTCCCTCCCTGGCTCCTTCCCCTGTGCAACTCCCAGCCCTCATTCCTCCTTTCTTTACAACCCAACACCAGGGCCTGGCCAGGCCAGGGCCACACTGTACTCACAGGGAAAACAACAGAACGACAGGCTGGAGACAGTGTGCAGACTGGGAAAGTTAATCATTACTTCTGTCTGCCTCCGTAATCTAATCTCCCTGGTTTGGACACACTGGCTGCTCGGCCATCCCCGCCCTTTCACCCCCAAAGTACCCAGGACCTCCTAGACCCAGGTCCCCTCCCTGCCAGGCCTTCCCACCCCTCCCTTTCACTTGGGAGGCCAAGGGAATGGAAGAGGAGTGAAAGGCTTCCCCCAGGCAGGGGCGGCTGTCACAAGGCCCTGGAGTCCAGTGTGCAGGCAGCCCTGCTACTGCGCTATGTGGCCCGCCATTCAAAGTACTCAGGGCTTCACAGGATGTGGACTCCACTCTGGCTGGTGCTTCCACAGCCCCCAGCCCTGCTGTCTCCAGACTGCACACTTAAAAATTGATAAAATGAGCCGGGTACAGTGGCGCATGCCTATAATCCCAGCACTCTGGGAGGCTGTGTGAAGGCCCCAGAGTTCACTCCCCAGTTCAAAAACAAAAGGATAAAACGATCAATTTTATGTTTATGTTGCAAAAACAAAAAGAAGAGGGTTGAGGCTGCAGCTCAGTAGTAAAGTGCCGGCCTAGCACACGTGGGAGCCTGGGTTCAATCCCCACTAACACACATGCATCCCACAGACAGGGAAAAAAAGAGGCCCCCACCCAGTTCTCCCAATACTCTTCTGTGTTGCCCATAAACCTACTACAGGATGTCTGAATATGCATTGAGGATTCCTTGGGTGGGGCAAATTGTCTCAGCAGGTCATCCACCCAAAATGTATGCAAATGATGATGTGCATGTGCATTTTGGGGGGACAGAGCCCTCAGCTTTCACTCCTACTTGGAAGGGTTTAATAAACCAATAAACAGAAAAAGAGTACAATCTTTTTTATTTTAGGATGGAAGAAGCCAGTAGCTACCAGTACTCCCACCACCTCAACAGAGATCTCGCTCCCCACACTGCTCAAATTCAAGAGCCAAAGAACACAGACCCTAGGATGTCAGAAGAGCAGGGATCTGGCCACCAAGCCCAACCCCTTATTCTGCAGGGGAGGAAAGGGAGGCCCCTAACACAAAAATGCCTTATGTGAGTCCACATAGCCAACTAGGGGTTGGGTCCCCCCTTCCCTCCCACTGAGAGGGGACCAAGTAATTCTCTCCTGACCTGGGAGCCTCCTCCAGGGCCCTACAAAAACACCAAAGGAAGGGGTGGCTTTTGAATCTTTCAGGAAACACTCCGCAGTGGGTTGTTACCCACGGAGCTGGAGATGGGGCCCATCTACTTTAGCAAGGGAACCCTTAGCACAGTGAGAACTTAAGGTTTTGCTTTTTTTTCTTGGTTACTGATTAATAGGTGGGGGGGCGGGCAGTGCCAGCTAACAGGCTGCCTGTCACAAGGCCAAGAGTATCCTGAAGCACTTTCAGAGCTGAGCAGCTCAGATGACCCTCACTGAGCCTACAGGGAAAGAGACACTTCAATAGGACAATGGACATGGAACAAAAAGGATCTTGGGACAACCAAACCTCCCCAGGGGAGCCACCCACAAAATGCAGACAAGCCAGTCTGTCACCTGCACAGTCATATCTTGGCCATACACTGTTGTTGTTCCTGTTGAGTACCCATCGCAGATCAAAAAATAAAAAGCCAATACAGAAATGAACAAACACAAGAGCCACCAACAGTCTGATTGGCTGAAAGACAGAAACACTCAACTTTGCAAGATAAAATTGGAACTGGGATCAGTTCTGCCCTCTCTGCCCTGGCTCAAGCCCCAAACCAAACCAGGTCGCTGGCCTCTTCTTCCAGCTCCACAGAGGAGCAACCAGAGTAATTCAATCAGTGGACTCCACAGGGCCTGGAAGCCTCAGTTTGCCCCTGGGGAACCTACAGGCCAAGATGAGCGTAAAAATGAAACACCTTAGTTAAGTGCATTCGCCTTAGATCACTCTGTGCAAGACCCCAGGCAGCGCAGGGCCTCACACATGAGAATGCGCCTCACAAACAGGTCAGACCTTCAAATTTGAAATTTAAAACAAGAGTTTCAGCCCCAGATGGTCCTGGTGCAAACCAAGCCCAATGGGCTTAACAAAGGGAAAGTGGAGCTCTTGAGCTCAGAAAACATCCCACTCCTCTGGCTGTCAAAAGGCAGTGGATGTGTAATCAGGCTAAACCCCTGCACAGCGCCCCCGCAACACTGCAGTCTCAGTTAAAGAGCCCAGTGCTCCCTGGTTACCCCATACACACACACATCAGCTCTGCAACCCCAGGTACCATCAGGGTTTGTCTGGAAAGCAGATTATGGCCATGCCTCCTGCAGTTACTGCTGTTATCTTGCAATCAACAAGCAGGAGGCTGGAACCAGAACAAATGGGGGCGGGGGTGTGACACTGGTCTCTGTTTATCCACAAGCTCTGCAGTGCCTCAGCTCTCAACAGACCACACAACTGAAGCAGAGCAGGAGCTGGTGTCAGGAGAGCAGTGCCTGCTGCACTGGTCCGGCTCCCCCAGTCCCTGCACCTCTGCCAGGTGCTATGACACCTCTCCAACCTGGTGTTTTGGCTCCGCCAAGGACCTGGCTCCTTCAGTTGCCCCTGCCTGACTTGACCACTCGTGACTCAAGCCAGTCCCTCTCCTGACCTCAATTCTATCAGGGACCAGGAACCCATCCCCATAAGTCCAGTTCACAGTAGCTGTTCATGAAATAAACGTTTGCTAAATGAATGAATGAGGATACTGAGGCTCTGTCCAAATCACCCAGCCTATCCAAGTCCACCAGGTAAAGGGGCAGGATCAGTCATTCAAAAGGCCAAGACCCCTCCTAGACATGGTGGAGGTGTGAAGAGAGAAGGCTCTGTGCTGGGCTAAACTATACAGCCCAGCCAAGGGTGGCAGATGCCACTGAGAAGCATTTCCAAGGCAGGCACCGGCCGACAACCTCTGAGCACACCACCTGCCCAGAGCATTCTGCCTTGGCATGCTGCTCTGTTTGGACAAGTTAGCCTCACTCAGTGTTCGACAATTCTTTTATACACCCCAGGGCTCTTGTTGTGTTATGAAAACAAAACAAAACACACTAAGGAAAAGCTGGGAGAGTTGGGGGGAGCACAGATTAAGCCAGCCACTTCTTTCTGGTCTCCATCCTAGCATGAAGGAGCCGGCATAAGCCAGTGCACTTATCCCACATCCTGTGCCACTAGAACAATGGTGCGGCCTAAGAGAGAAATTAAGAGACCCAGAGATGACTACAACTGACACTACCTTCTTCTCCAGCCCACTGTGGTATGGGTGAGCCAACCCTGTCTCTGGGAAACGATTCTCAATAAACAGGTGGGACCATGAACAAGGGGGCTGCAAAACCACCTTTCCTGTCCTCGCCTCACTAGTCTCAAAAAAGTTACAGAAGTTTAACTCTCATCTGGGCAGTTCATCGAGGAGGGGAGAGGAGGAGAAAAGAGAGGACACTAAGGAGCAGAGCGGAGCTTGAGACAGGCATGTAGTTCAGTTTAAGGGCCCTGGGGTTCCAACCTCAGTACTGCAACCAATCAATCAATAAAGGGCGGCAGGTCTGGCTCAGTGATAATGGTTGCCTAGCATGCCCTGGGTTCCATCACCAGTAACACCAGAGAGAAAGAGACACAGAGACAGAAAGAGAAGACAGAAATCCTCCTAGAGGAGAGGGGAACACAGTGGCTTGAAAACAAAGGAAACCCTGAGGTCCAAACTGTGCACAGCCACACGGCTGCGGGGAAAGCAAAACCAAGGTGAAAAGGCGAAGGGCATGAGCAAACTCCTACCTACCCCCACCGACAAAAGTTTTTTTTCTTTCTGCAAGTTAAAACTGAGCTAATGACACTGGGTGGGGCTCAATGTTGAGGACTGTGCAGCCAAACCAAAATCAGCTTCCAGCCAAGAGTTGCTTGGCCTCGCCATTTGGGGAAGGAAGCTGAAAAAGTCATGAAAGATTCTTTAGTAAACTGGGAAATAAGGCTGCAGTTAACATTTCAACTGAAGGTGACCCTGCTGGTAAAATATTTTTTTAAATAATAAAAATAACATAAAGTTCTCAAACAGCCTCTTTCTTAAAGAAAATGGCCTAAAAGTTCTCGTGGGAGTGGAAGGGAAGGGGGAAAAAAAATCCACCCAGGGCCAGCCGTCTCCTGGCCACTACTTTTCATGAATAACTTTTTTCTGGAGTTCTTCTCAAAAAAGAGATGATGCAATTTCCTGTCTTGTCCCAATATTTCCTGTTAACTGACAAGGTGAAAGTTATCACTGTTTTAAATAACTGTCCTGAACTCCATCAAAAGTTCCTTTTCCAAGCCAGTGCCTATCCCTATGACAAACTGCCCCCACCTTAAAATATCAATACTATTGTTTTCTGCCCTTTAAGAGTGGGTTTCATAAAAAGCCTGGTTCTCTCTCAGCAGAGGCAGCTTCCAAAGGGGTCAAGGGCTGAGATCACTCAGGTGATCCCATGGAGAAAGGCAGAGGGGCTGGAGGGCCCCCACCTGAACAAACGTGTGTAGGCAGAGTGGCTGTAATCAAGCGAATGAGGCTTTCTTGGTATGTTAGCCACTAAATTGAGGACTGTGTCTCAGCAGTTAATAATATCTTCACGCTGAAAATAGCCTGGAGAGGAAGCCTCCGTGTGACAGTAGGCAGGCAGCCAGATGCTGGGCCAGCCATTCAATCCCCAGCAAGAAAGATGCTAGGGCCAGTGGTGACCTCCCAGTGGCCGCACTTACAGTATCCTCTCTCAAGACTCCTGCAAAGGGAGGGCACCCGGGCAGTCACCCGCCTGCCCCAGAACACACCAGAGATGTGGCATGCATAGGGGCTCCAGTGGCCTGAGAAGGGTCCAGGCAGCTGGTTTTGAGAGCTGGCCCTTGTACTATCATGGTTCACTGTCCCTTGGCTGAGCAAACCCAGAGGACACTCTGGAACACAGTAGGAACAAGTTAACTCACCTTCCTCTGCAAAAAGGTCAGGCTTAGGAAAGGATCGTCCCTGCCACTTATTTCTACAAGTGATACCGAAAGAAGGTTGAAAATTCAACACTCAGATGCACCTACTTGTTCAGGTAAAATACATCTATAAGACACAGGGTCAGGGTCGGGGATTTAGCTCAATGATTTAAGTGCCTGCTTGGCAGCAAGCACAGGGTCGTGAGTTTGATCCCCAGTACCCACACCCCAAAAAGACACAGGGTCCTCCTGGCCAACTCTCCAGACCATCAATGCCCAGCCCCTCAACACACCCCAGGAGGTCTCCAGGGTGCAATGGAAACAAGCACATCCCATCAGTAGATCTAGGACCTAACAGAAGCCTTTCCTATCCACTGTAGCTGTTCAGTTATTAATCACGTGTGAGTACAGTCTTTAAGTTGCCCTAGTCACTCTTTGTAAACATTGTATTAAAATGCACCTAGCTTATGAGGTATCATCAGTGATGTTGAGTACATTCACAGAACAAGGCCACCATAACCACTATCTATTTCAGGATACTTTTATCACTCTAAAAGGAAACCTGGTCCCTTGGATCACTTTTGCAATGTCACTTACAACAGGGAAGCAAAACAGAGAAGGTGCAGTTAACTATCTTTTTTTCCTCCTCAAATGTTTCTTCAATCAAGCGAAAATCTCACCTGAGAAGAGGCTCATTCCCAAGGGATTCAGTTGTGCAAGCAAGTCCAGGAACTAACACCCTATGCCTTTTTAAAAATTCTGCTAGGTTATGACACCTATTTCAAAGGTGGTGCTACAAGTTCAAAGCTCTAGACTGAAGTAAACCAAGAGCAGCTTGGACATCATACCACTGCAAGGAGCAGTATTACCGAATAAGTAACAGCAACCCAACTTGATCACGAATCCTTTGGCATTTCCTCCCTTTTCACTGCCCCTTGGCTCTGAGCTTGACAGAGGCCCCATAGGTTTTAGAAGTCTACAGCCAGGTTCTGCTGAGAAAAGGACAAAGTGGACTTGAGGGGCATCAGTGTGCTAGACTGCCGCCAAAAGCTACACCACTGGGGCCAGGCCTCCCCTGACCCCCTCCCTCCTTGCTGGCCAGCCCAGTTCTGCCTGGGGACAGGATGCATAAGGCAGCAGCCCATCTAGTCTGGCAGGCAGAGCCACTCAAATCTGCTCCAGAGACTTTTAAATACCGTCACCTTGCATGTCACCTTGCATTTAACCTCTGCATGACTGCCTTATTCTTTTGTGGAACAAAAGGGAATCCTTCTCCAAGGGTGGGTACATGACCTCACGCACTACAGAAGAGGTCAGCAAACAGCCTGAGCTGCTGTCCAGGACTGGTTTACAACACAGTGTGGGTGTGCACCACATGAGCCTGCCCCAGCCCGAGGTCATTATGTAAGCTTCAACGACCACTGTTTATCACAGGGGGACAGATAATGGGGCATGAGGAAGAAGTTCTGTTCTCGCCCATTTGATTCCCCCAAACCCCATGTTTCTTGTCACTTGGAAGAAGGCCAGCTGGGCTGCAATCTCAGTCTGTCCTGTGCTCCCCATTCCCACTCCCACCCCATGGCACCTCAGTAAAACCAGAAGCTACTTGTTCCCAGGCAGGGAGAGGAGACACTGAAAACACAATAGGCACCCAGCCCCAGATTCCTAGTTGCTATCACAATTCCAAGCCAGACAATAAATAATTGTTCACATGCCATTGTATAACTTTTCTTAAAACAGATGGAGCAATCATTCCTAAACTGCCTGGTTTGAGCCCAAGTTGGCCATGGACTAAACCAGGGTGGCATTTTCAGATTATATGGGTATTTTTGAAGGTTCTTCTCTGAGGCTAAGACAAGATGCCAGCAAGAATCAAAGCAGGAGAGACGGATGCTGACTCAAGGACACTCCTACTTCCAGACTTGGGAACCAAAAGCCAACCATGGATCTTAAGACCTTAGCAAAGGAAGTGGCCTCCCTTAAGTTGGAAGGATGTTGTGCCTCCAAGTAAGTATGGCTGCAAAGATGCATGAAGTCCCCCCGTCTCTCCCCCAAACGCCAGACCATAGTTCAGTCTCCAATGCCCTCCTGAAATCCATGGGGACACCTCGTTTGTCCTCCCAATCTTGCTCTGACTGGGGAGGTCCACCGGGCTGAGACCCCCAGGTGGTGCCACCCAGACACATTTACATCTCAAGAAGGCAGCCAGAGGATGAGTCTGCAGCTAAGTAATCTAGAACAAGTAAGATGCTTCTCCCCACACAAACCAGGACAGCAGACAGGCGAAGAGCAAGCCCCCCAGAAACTCCAGATGGAGGCTGCAAAGACGACAGCTTTGAACACATGCTTTCCATTACTAGTGATGCAGTGAAAGCTCTGGGAGCAAATCCTTTCTTTTTCCACCACTGAGCTGAACCTAGAAGCTTTCCAGTTACGTCAGACCTTGCCAAGGTGGATCCTCCTGAGCCCTGACACTTTCATGTCCAAACAACAAATGCCTGGTCTGAAGCTGCATGCCATTCAAAAGATGTCAATGCCCAGAGAGCTGAACTCAGGCTGCCAAATCATAGTTTAGAATCAATTCACAAATACCATCCCTACCACATCCTCATGAAGAGGCTGCCCTGACATCAATAGATCTCCTGGGACAGGAACCCCAGCCTATCCCAGAGCCTGCCTGTAAGCATCTGTGTGCTCAAGTGTCTGAACAAGGGACTGCCATCTACAGCGCGTGCGCACGCACATACACGCACACACGCATGCTTGAACAGAGCAATCCATCTGTCTGAGAGAGCCGGCTGACAGAAATGAAAGTACAATACCCTGGAACCAAGTCACTGCCTTCTAAAAATGTCCCGTTTTCCCAGACGGAGGAAACTTGCAGAGGTGGGGTGTGTTTCACTACAAGTCCCAAAGGACCAGGCCTCCTGCACCCCCCCCCCTTCAACTAAGTGGCAGGGCTGGAATTCCAGCCTGCAGCCAGCCAGCAGCCTTGTGTGCAGAGTTCCTACCCACCCACTCCCCTTCCTCCAGGGCTGGCCGTCTGTGTCTGCAAGGGGGCAGGAAAGGGAAGGGCCAGCCTTGGAGTTACCCTGAGTTTCAGGAGGGGCTAGGCCTCTGAGCACACTACTACCCCCACCTTTGAGGCACCACATTTTCACATTCTGCTGTTTTTTCTTTCCCTTCTTCCCTTGCCAAGAGAATCAAGTCCTGGCTCCCGCTGCCGACCTTCCTCCCACCCTAAACTGAGCCCCATTCATTAAGCCCGGTCTCAGCCAGGGCAGGACAGGAAGGAAAACAGCACACAGGGCCTGTGAAAGACACTCAGAGAGGTTATTTCAAGGGAGGGGAAAGAGAAATCCCTTGCGGGTGTTTTCACTGCTGCCCACCTAGATGTCCTGCTCCCTGAGCAAGGCCCAGCTACCTCCTCACCCCTACATCTGCTATGCTAACCCCTTCCCCTGCAGGGTCCTGCCACTGCACCCTCATTGCCTCATCCTCTGCAAAGATGAGGCCCAGGACAACTCTACCCCCCACCCCCAAACCACCAATTTCTTGTAAAAGAGGTCTTAGCTTTTGGTACTTATAAAACCCTCTACCCTTGAGTTAGCCAGCCATAAAAACCACCTTTTGGGGGGATTCCACTCCAAAGAGTTTTCTCTGTGCTCTTCAGCTCTCTGCTGGACACCCCCAAACCGCTGGCACCAACCCAAGAAGCAGTTTCTACAACCTCCCCCCGTGGCACATTATTAATACATGGCTCCAACTACACACGGAAAGAAGAAAGAGCTCCAACTTTGAAGCCTTGGGAATTAGTAAATCAAGAGCTAAAATTCAAAACAAATGCTCTTTCATGTGGAAGCCCCTCTTTTTTTTTTTTTTCTGCTTTTTGCAGTTTTGTTAAACCACACCACCCCTTCAGAGACACACCACTACTCCTTAGGAACTCCTCATTAATCTAAGTGGCTGCAATTACCATAGGGGCTTGCGGGGAGTCAATAATGCTTGCTTTACCTCCCCTACCACCACCACCACCACGCACACCTTTGTGTGTGGACTAGAAGAGCTTTGGGGAACATAAAGCCCACCCATCACAAAATGCTGCCCAGGTCTCGCTGTGCAGCCACTGGAGCAGAGTAAGGAGGTGCTCAGGCAGTGGCTCAGGCAGTGGCTCAGCCTGGTGTCGTCATTTCCTCCAGCGAAGGAGACAGACAAGATGTTATCAATAAGACAAACCTTCCGAAAAGCCCCTTTCAAAAGCTACCACTTCCCTTGCTTATTTCATGTGGTTTGGAGGGGCTAGGACTCCTCCCTGCACACCCAGGGTTTAAAAAATAAAACCATCTAACAACATCCTGAGCGTGTTGTTATTTTGCCGAGGCTCTTTCTTCTTCTCGTCCTCCTTTCTTTCAAGAACTCTCAACTCCCTTGGCCTTGGAAAGCAGGAAAGACTCCGTCCACACACTGTGGCTGCCCTTGCCACCTCCCTTCTCAACTGCTAGTCCTCTGTGCGCCACCCCCCAGCCCACTCCCCCTCTCTGGGGTCCCTCTTTTCCTGGCCAGTTCTCATTAGAAGCTTTGCATAAACAATACCCTCTGTCTCAGATAACACAGTATATTGCACAGAAACCAAAACAAACAAGGGTCTCCCTACAGACATTCTCAGCAAGTCAATTCCTGGAGGGGAGGGCCTGAGGAGACTGTCTGGGATGAAACATACCTGAATCACACATAGCACCAATGCCTGACCCATTGGTCAAAAATTGTACGAAAGAGGGTACACAATAGTTTTATTGCTTCCATCCAAGCTGCTACACCATGACCTTACTTACACCAATGGCCCATGTCCAAAAAAAAAAAAAGCCTCATACCCCAGAACTCTGGCAAAATTTCTTTCTGTTTTTCCCCCCAGGTCACTTTCTCTCTTGCTTCAGCTAGTTCTTAAAAAATTTAATGATAGGGACAGCAGGAAGAAATACTGTGTCTTTAGAAAAGAATACAATGCCTTCCAGTTACACTGGAGTTCCTTGTGAACTGCAAGGAAAACCTGCCTTGCTGGAAGCAGCCATAGCACCTACTGTCTGCAAAGCTCCCTGGCCTGGCACAGCCATCCCCAGACATGTGCTGGAGAATCGTGAACAAAGCTGGAAGGGTAATCAGGACTTGGAGGGAAGGTTCAAGACCCATTCTGAGCTCCATTCTGCCCTTAGGCAGGTTACCCCTTTCAAGGGACCCCATGCACAACAGGCAACAGGGTCTCACTATGCAGTTCAGACTGGCCTTGAGCTCACTTTGTAGCCCAGGCTGCTCTCGAACTCACAACAATCCTCCAGCCTCAGCCTCCCGAGTGCTGGGAGTGCTGGGATTACAGGCGTGAGCCACCACGCCTGGCTAAAAAAAACAAAAACAAAACAAAAAAAACAACTTAAATGCATGACACCAAAGCCATCAAGTAGAAGTCAGAAACTGCTTAAAACCATGAAAACATGTCTTGCTCATCAAATCCACCCTCCCACTGGCTCCAGTTTCCCCACTTGTGGAATGAGCCTAGAGTTCTGAAGCCCAAAGTACCACAGGATGATGAGCAGATAAAAGGGCACCAGAGTCACTCAAAGCATCCAGATTAAGGCACATAAAATGAGAATGAATCCCAGAGCAGCCTTCAGTCTATGGTAACTTCTAGAAACCTTTGGTACCACCAGGAAATAAGAGAAAGTATCTTACCTGAAAGCCCCCCAGGGGCCAGATAATTCGTTCCCCCTGTTTCAGCGGAGGAAGGCACAGCATCTGGACAGTCTGCTGTAGATTCAAAAAGGGAGAGAAATAAACAAATACACAAATAAAAACACCGAGACTCATCTTTACGCACATTCTAAACAGCATGAAAGACAGACCACACATTCCAGGAGGCTGACTTGCAGCCACAATGCTGATTATTAATGGTTTGCTCGGCTTCACTGCCCATCCTAAGACAGACCACAGCACCTTGTCACTCGTCTGGGCTTCAGGCAGCTGGTTAATCATTAGTCAAGTCAGGCTCAATCACAGACTGGCTGGAATTTCTCTTGTATTATAAATTCCCATTGAGGAGACCAGGTGGTTTCCAAGGTCAAAGGAGGTTTGGGGTGTACTTTTCTTAACCCTGGTTGTTCTATCTTTCCCCTACCTAGGACAAAAATCCTCCTGGCTCTCTGCTATATACCCCTAGAGGAAGGTTTTACTCTGATCTTTTTCCCCTCCATGGGGAGCATGGTTTCAGAATCTTTTTACTGAGTTATCTCCAGGTTCCCCCACCTCCTTTTTTTGAGACAGTGTCTGGCTATGTAGCTCAAGGTGGCCTTGAACTCTTAGGTAGTCCAGTCTGACCTTGAACTCACAGTACTCCTCCTGCCTCAGCCTCATGACAGCTGGGATTACAGGCGTGCACTACCACATCTGGTTTCCCATGTCTTACTTTTTTGTTTGTTTTGTGACGTCTAGTGTTGGTGATATAGCTCAATGGCACAAGCCTGCCTGGCAAGTGCAAGGTCCTGAATTCGATTCCAGGTACAAAAAATTATATATAGGAGATGTACTTCTCATATTGTTTGAGACAATGTCTAACCAAATCACTAAACTGCCCAGGCCAGGCTTGAATTTGAGATCCTCCTGTCTCTGCCTCCCAAAGTGCTAGGATTAAAGGCTTGTACCACCACACTCAATTCATCCTCATCTTTTAAAACAAACTTCCCAGTTCATGAGGACTTTTCCTTTTCAACTGAGATACAATTTAAGTATAGCAAACACACCAGGTTTCCAGTTTGAGACCAATTTGGGCTGCACAGCAAGATCCCATTTCAAAAAAACCAAAAGTATAGCAAACTATATAAATTTCAAGGTCTCTGAATTTTACTCATATATGCACCTGAGTAAGCACCACCAGATCAAGCTACAACCTTAGGGGGCTGGGAGAGGCTCTGCTTTCAGACTGGTCCACATTCCTTTATCACTGGAAATCTTCCCAGTCTACAAGGCTGCCTACAACAAAATGTTTTTGGCACTCAGTCTGCTGTCTTCACTGATTTTTTTACTGTCAGATTCTGTCTGTCTTGACTAGCTTTCTCCTTGACTTCTCAGTCACTCTCAGGTGTTCAGCACAGTGACCTCAATGTTAATGAGGATAAACAGACTCTACAACCACCTTCCGCCTTCCAAGCAATCAAAAGAAATAACACCTCCGCTAATTAGTCCCAACACAAATACACAAGACCCTGTAAGTTCCTCACACACCACTGCCAATGCTAAACCTCCTGAAGTCCAGGTAGAGTATGACACCAGGTCAGTTCCTGTAGACTCCAGCCCTCCACCCCCTTAGGTGACCAGGCCACCAGCTTGACGGCACTTGATGCACAATACAGGTTTCCAACCAAAGCTCCTTGGCAACATAGGCAAATAGGAAGTCAAACCAAAGAGCAGCCCAGAAGCCAACAGCCTAGAGGAGCCCTTGACTGGCAGTTGCTGCCTCCAGTACCTGACAAAGGGACAGAAGCCAACCAAATCTAAACTACACATAGCCCCCAGCTGCTTCTGGGATTCTGTCTGCTTCCTCCATAGTGAAATTCTCTCTCTAATCCTTACTCCCTCTCTTGTGTTCTCTGATAGCTGGAACAGTAACTTTGGAAGAACTCTCCTGGGCTGGGGAAGCAGCTCAGTGACAGACACACTTGCCTAGCATGCTCCAGGCTCTGGGTCCAATCCCAAGCACACATGCATACACCAAAAAATAAAAAAAAATAAAAAAGATGAAAAAAAACCAAAAAGAATTCTTAAAACAGGGAAGGGGTAGGCAGAGTGGTGGCTGATGGCAGGATAGAGAAGACTGTGTGTAATCTCGTTTCATCAGGGAAAAGTATAATTCCTAACAGGAATATACAGCTTTACAGGATACACTTAATCAAATAGAAAACAATAGGAGAAGCCAGGAAACCGAGTTACTTGTTAAACAGTGTATGCCCCGCACTTTCTAAACTTCTCTGACGGCCTTCACCATTTTCTAGAGATAGGCTTCTCGTCCCCCTCCCTCTACACACTCACCAAATGGAAGACACCCCCATATTAAACACAAGGACTTAGCCACAGCCACGCCCCTCAGCTCTGGCTGGCTGGATGCCAGGGCAAGGTGTGTTTCAAAAAAAAAAAAAAGACTGGCCTCTCCCGGCAGAGCTGAGACCACAGGCAGGGTGTCAGCCTGCTTCACATCAAAGGTAAGCCAGCTCTGTGCTGGCAACCGCAAGCATTTTTATGAAATGGTGCTCTGCCCTTCTATAGTGCCTTTGATCTCAGAAGGGATTTACAAACGTTAATTAGACCTCCCTACCACCCCTGTGAGGTAGCAAAGCATACCTGTTTCACATGCACCCAGGTAAACTGAGGCACCCTGTTCAAGTGGCCACCCAGTGAGGTGAGCTACCCCTAAGAATCCAGCTCCTACCTATCCCATGGCTCTCTCCAGGCAAGCCGTGGGAGGTGGCCAGGCTTTGATAATCTTCAGCATCCTGACTGGTCTCACTCAAGCTACTGTCTGGCTCAGGTCACCAAACCTTCCCCACAAATATAAAAAAATTTTAAAAAAACAACTCTACAAAGATGGATCTAAAGGCAGGGTCTTATCTCTGCCTCACTCTCTGCTTTCTGCTCCCAAGCCCAGGTTGGCAGACAGCGGCACTAGGCCATTCCTGGTTTTCCTCTGTCACTACTATTACCAAGCACCCTGTAAGGGGCAAGGTCCTGTGGGAGAGATTCATTCGCTTCTCCCAGCTGTTCCAACACAGGTTTGTTCCTACAGCCTTTAAGGAAACAACCAAAGATTGAACTGATGAGGGAGTCTCACCAAACTGCTCTCACCCAGAGATCCAGGGCAGGTTTATCAACCTTGTTTGGAGCTTCCTAAGCACTGATGGGGTCAAGAGTCCACCTACACTACCACTACCAATATACCCCACAACTTTCCCCACATGATTCAACCAACCCAGAACTCAAAGGAACCCTAGTCACAGAAGAACACTGCACTGTATTGGAATCCTCTAGTTTTTGGCAGACAAATCATTCCACCTGTGAATCAACCAATGATGAATGAACCAACAAATGAATGAACCAATAACCCAATGAATGAATGGATCATCCAATTCCTGGGGCCTGGAATTTAGCTCAGTGGTTCAAGTGGTTCAAGTGCTTAAGCGCAAGGCTGAGTTCAATCCCTGGTACAAAAAAAAAAAAAAAAACAAGCAAGCAAGATGGGAGGCCTAAGTTAAAAGTCAAAAATAAGGTCAGATCTTAGGTCAAGATGTCTACTAGGCTATGCAGGTGCAATCCAATGGGCCCTGGGCATCTGAGTGTCCTTGGGTTCAAGGACACTCAGCACCTATCCCCAGCCCAGGTATTCTTCAAACCTTTCAGATACGGTGTGATACAGCAAACACAGGAAGCAGAATTGAGTTATTTACCCAGTATTCCCATGCCATCAACTGAGAGCTAATACCCAGTAGCAAATTCTTATACTTCTGGGATGGAGGAGGCAGAAGTATCTTCTCTATTTTCAAGAGTCACAAGTCATAGCCTCCTTGCCCTGAGGTTCAGGCACATCCAACACTCCTTTGCAGAGGACACTGCTAAGGTACTTCACAATACCAGCTACACAAAAACCCAAGGCCTCATGGAGGCTGCAGCGGGGGCAGCTTAAACCTTGGCAAGTCAGAACACCCCTCAGCTTTAGCCAGCCAGCACCCTACCCAGCTCCCATGGTCTCTTCCCAAGCTGAAGACTTTGGTAAGTGGATTCCCTTAATTGTGAAACTGGTTAAGATTTTTAACAGTTGCCCACTATAAAACCTTATGCCTGTTTCACCTAGTAACCCAAGACCAAAAATTCAACCTGAGGCTTAATAATTTCAGAATGTAAATTCCCAGGCCCCAAACAATACTCTCTCCAAGCCCTAGGTGAAGATAAAAAACCTGGGGCAGCACCACTCCCCTCTAACCTCAACATCCCGGCCACAGCTGCCAGCAAAACCAGCTCCAAACCTGACCCTGTGTCCCTCCAGCCCCAGACCTGGCTGCCTAGCCCTCCCTTAAGACCATTCCTCTCAGGGGGCTTCATCTGTTACCACCTTCACCTTCTTACACAACAGTGATTTTTGTTGTTGTTGTACCTTTTTTTGTTTAAAACAAAAGCTTTTGGATGAGTAACCAGCTGTTTCAATTTCCTATTGGCAGGTTAATCACTTCCTATTGGCTGGTTTTAAGAACATTTCTTTCCCCACCCCCTTAGAAATGGCACATTCCTGTCTTTGTGGCTTCTCTGTTTATACACATTTTGCTACCTAATGTCAACACTTGCTAATGAATAAATATATCACTCCGCTCACTGAAAATGAGGTCCCAGCCTGGCAGAATAACTGTAAATTCTGCAAACAGATTTATCCCAGTATCTTTACAAGAAACCCAAGTAAACAAGGCTTTTCTTTTCTATGGTTTTTAAATGATCCAGGCAAACATTTACCCCTAAACTCTACCCCTGGGCCACGGAAGACTGCTGTCCCTTTTAAAGAAAACCTCCAAATTTGAAGAACATGAAATAGTTCTCCCCTTGGAGAACTAACCTCACAAAAGAATTTTTGATTCTCTATGCCAAAAACTCCAGCAAGTTAACATTCTTTAGAAATACAGAGCTTGGTAATGCCAGCTAACTTTTGTTACAAACTCAAGAGAGCTGGTTATCTCATTAATGACCATTTATCTGTTGTTTTGTAAATCGAAAGCAAAATATCACATGCTTTGCAGGGCACTTATTAGACAGGCACCAGGCAAGCAGGAACGCCTTCCTAAGAGCAGGAGTCCCGGGAGGGCTGGCTGCAGAGCATGGGCTTCGGTTACACATTCATTAAAGTATTTAATTTATGACGACGCCCCAGCAAAACTTTTAATTAGTGGGGAGAAAGGCCCAACAGCCAAAACTCATGAGGCAGAAGGACTTGTAGAATTCCAGGAGGTAAATGGTGCCCAACCCTTCACTTTTCCTTCTCCCAGAAGCTTGGCAAAATACAAATGTCACAAAGTTAATTTTTTCAGGCACCAGCATACAGGCAGAAACACTAAAATTACAATTAGTACTTTTACCAAATGAACTCCCAATGTAAGAAGGGGCTCCAGGAAACCAGGATTGTCCCTCCAGTCACCCCCAATCTGTTTTGCTGACCCTGTCCCCTGGCACTGTCAGCTCCAAAGGATGGGCCTCTGTGCTTCCAGCCAGAAGTTGAATGCAGACAACCACAACCAGGCTGGTGCCAGTCTTAAATAGGCTTCTGCCCTGGCCCCATGCCATCCCGTGACAAAGCAACAGGCAGGCAAAGCTATGCTAAAAACTTTTATGGCCCCTACCAAGAATTCTGAGAAAACTCCAGGAGGGGACTGAATCACTGGTGACTGGGAGAGGGGGAACCTACTTCCCTTTTACTTGTGCCAAAGCTTAAACATGCTAGTGTCTTATTCCAAAGCAAAACTCCCTCTCGCCCCTTCGGAAACTGTCTTCCCTTCCATCTCATCACCCTTTCCATTCTGCCCACTGATTCTCCTGGCACTTTCAAAATCTCCAAATTTTCCCAACAACCTGCCCTATTTGGCACAAGACACTTGCACGGGTTACAGTCTCCATGTGTTAAAGCTGAGCTAAGTTTGGTCACAGAGCACAAATACATAAAAATGAACAAAATGAAAAAAAAATTTTAAAAGGAACAAAAGTAAAGAATTATCTAGGATATGTCTTGGGCGGGGGCGGGGGGGTCCCAGGCACAATAAAAATTTACCAAACTTCCAAGAGAGGAAACTTGATCAAGTCTAGCACTCCCTCGGGTGCCACACAGATACAACGACCGGGGTTCCTAGAGGCTCTAGTTCTGAAGTGAAGATAGGAAAGGTATTTTGAAAGTCAGCTACTCACCAGTTGGTTTGAGAAAATCCATCGGGTATCTGGAGTAAGGAGGGGGGGGAGACTCTGGAATTAAAAAGTAAGAGAGTATAAGGGCCCAGCCATGGGAAACAGAGATAGAAACTTATGATAACAGAGGCATTCTTTTAGCCCAACTGTTTGTCTTAGCTGTGGGGGTTGGAGGCAGGGCCGCGAGGCGGTGATTGCCTTGATATTTAGCTGTCAGATAAACAAAAGAGGCCGCCTGGCGCCAGCCTCGGCGCTGCGCTCCTCCACGTCTGCGGCCGTCGCCCCAGCGCTCGGCGGGCCCGGCTGGAAATCACCGGCTCGGCCGCGGCCGCGCACTTCACAGTTCACGGAGCTGGGGGCCACTAGGCCCCCTTCCCGTCCTGAACTCCAGACCCCGCTGCCCCGCCCTCCCCCGAGCCTGTCCACCCCCGGGGTGGGATTCACCTCCGCCCCCGGCTGCTCCGCGGGGTACCTGAGGTTCCCCTTCCCCAGCCCACCTGGGAGATGCGCCCCTAGTGTACCGGTGAACTTGGGGGAATCTGCGGGGCCGGGAGTGCAATACAACCACACACGCCGAGCATTAAAGACACGGGGAAAAAAGAATCTAGGATCAAAGCGTAGGGTCTGTGGTCTCAGCCGTGAAACCCAGGCCCCTTCACAGTTAAGGGGCTAAAACGTCACCGAGACTCTGTCCACCTTTCCAAATAGCAGTAGCTATTATGCTTTTCTGTACGAGAGAGGGAAAAAAGGAAAGGCACCCAACTTCTGATTCCTTTCCACCCCAGGGCTGGCAGAGATGAAAGAAAGTACCCAGTTTGGTCTCCCATCCTAATCCTCTACCCCTGAAACTCCAAAGCTGTGGGGCCAGAGTAGTATCTGGGCCACTGGTGCCCGATGTGAGTCTCCTTATTTACTAAAGGCGTGGAGACTTTCCAGCATTTATAGTTCGCTTTTCCCAGCCTTCCTTGGCGGGCTTGGACCGAATCCAACTCGGCCACACACCTCACCGCCTTTCCGGGTGCGGGGGAGGCGTGACCCCCACTTCTCTCAGCATCCCCTTGGTGATCCGGAAATAGGTTGGGTCTAATTTTTAGCTGCATATCCGTACAATGTGTGCAACAGCAGTGCCCAGGGACACCCTCGGGGCAACAGAAGAAGAAAGCCTTGAAGGGAACCCCCAAGGAATGCCCTGAGAGTTTCCCCGGTCCCTTCTCTGCCTTAGTCTCCACGTCTCCTGCAGCAGGGAGATGTATTATCCCCCCGGGGGGGGAGGGGGTTGCACGCCCACAAACACAGCCCGAGGATACTTTTCTTCCACCTCTAGCGCGCCAGGGGTGGGGGTAGACAGGGGACAACTTACCTAGTTCGCAGAGTCGGCTAAGATGATGGGGGTTGCAGCACACCAGCTCGGGGTTGATCTTCCCGTAAGATTCACAGCAACACAGCCTCTTGACTTCCGAGGAATGCCTGAGATCCGGCCACCTGAACACTTTGCACAGCAGGAGGGGGAGCGAGTAGGACGAGGCCGGCTGCGAGGGTGGCGCGCTGGCGGGCGCCCCGGGGCCCAGCCTGCAGTCCAGGCGGCCAGGCAGCAGGAGGCACGCGGTGCGCGTACCGCCGCGGGACTCCACGGCCTGGAGCAGCAGCTCCAGCTGCCGCTCTTTCAGTTTCTTGAGCACCGAGTGCGTGAGTGTCTTCAGATCTGCCTCAGCGCCCCCGGCCGCGCCGGCGCCCGTGGCTTGGGGGTGGGGATGGTGACCTTTGGCACCGCGGACCGCCTTGCCCAGGCAGCAGCCAGCCCTGCCGGCACCGCCGCCCCCGGCACCATGCGCCCGGCCGGCCGTCGCCCCTTCTCCCCGCAGATCGCCTCCTCCTCCGCCTCCTCCCGCGCCCTCCTCCTCGTCCTCGCCGCCGGGCGCACGGCTCCTCCAGAGACGCCGGACGAGCGCAGATCGTTTGGTCCTGAACATGCGGGGCGAGGAGGCAAGGAGAAAAGTCGTTTGCCGGCTAAGGAGCGAACATGACCTCCGCACACCATGAAGAAGTCGGGCGCCGAGTTGGGGCAGCAGGCGCAGGCGACAGCAGCAACAACAGGGGCCCGGGCAGGAGCGGCGGCGGCCCGAGGGGCGCTCCGTGGCATGCGCCAGTCTCCCGGAGGCCGGGGCGCGCGCGGGGGCCCGGAGGCGCCCGCCGGGGTTCGGGGGCTTGCGCTCTGGCTGCCCCACCCCGCGCGGCCCGCGCCCTGCGCGGCTCTCGGGCCCCGGCGCGCCCCGGAGGAACGCGGCAGCGGCTTCCCTGGGGGCGGCTGAGCCTGCCCCCGCCGGCGCCTCTCCAAAAAGAGGCCCCCCCGCAGTGGCTCCCGAGTGTGGGGCTCGCCAGCCTCGGCTTCCTACATGGAAGACCCGCGGGGGCAAAAAACGAAAGGCGTTCGGCTGGGCTGCTGGAGGGGCGAAGAAGCCTCTTTCCCCCTTGCTAAGCAACTTAATTTGGGGGTGGGGAGAAACTGGCAATTAAAGGGAAGGGAAAAAAAGGCAGGCACGCGATTTATTTTTTTTTTTCGTCTATATCCTTAGTAACCGGATCTCTTCGAATTCCGTGCACACGAAGACTCGGGGGAGGGGGTCGAGTGGACTTCACCCCGCATGAGACGTCTGGCGAAAATAAGGAGGCTCTCTCAAAACCTAAAAACCAAATAGGCAAAGCCTCAAAAGAAAAAACACCACCTTCTCGTACCTCTAAAGGTCTGGGGGCGTCCGGCTGGAGCCTGGGTTTAAAAAAAGAAAATGTTTACAAAGTAGAACAAGATGTTTGAGGGGTAGAAAAACGTATCCACGAGTTACAGCCCCCTTTTTTCCCCTTCCAGAGCCCCACTGATCTTCCTCTCCTTTTCTTCTGCCCCCCTCAAAAAAATCGTGTATTTTTTTAATCCACAGAAAGCTTTGGCTAGGCTGTTTCAATCCTGCGCATCTGGTGTATTAGGAGTCTCTGGTCTTTCCTCCTGCGCTCACAGGGGCTCCGGTCCTCCGCGGGGACTTCCTCGACGCTGGCGGGGGTGCAGGGGCAGAAGATGCTGCGGCGGCGTCTGCGCCCCTCAGGGCTGACAGCGCGGGGGAGGGCGGCGCGGCGGCGGCGGGCCCCTGGCGGGTCGCGCGCTCTCGCCCTCCAGGGCACAAGCCGCTGGCCAGTGCGGGGGGCCGCTGGTGCCCCCTCCCCTGACCGCAGCCAGCCCCTGGGGCTCTCCGCGTGAGCTGCTCGCCCCGACCCAGCTGCAGCGGCAGGAGGCCCGAGTGTCCTCTCACCGCCTCCTCCTATGAGACTCTCCTCGTCGCGACCAGGAGCCTCCTTGTCCCCCGTTTTCCCTCTCCCGGCGATCGGGTTCTTCTGCCGCCGCCGGGGCTCGCCGCGCCGCACTCA